>CAJNJA010021919.1:0-10825 GCA_905231915.1 Symbiodinium necroappetens | reverse complement strand
GTAGTAGTAGTAGTAGTAGCAGCTGTCGTCGTCGTCGTCGTCTTATTGCCGCTCTGCTGCTGCTGCTGCTGCTGCTCCTTTTGCTGCTGCCCCTTTTGCTGCTGCTGCTGCTGCTGCTGCGGCTACTTCTGCGGTTGCTGTTGTTGCAGAATCGCCCGCAGGGTGTAGCATCCGCTCTCGCTGGGTGCTCAGTGTAACATGTTTTTCAATCACAGCGGTGTACACATCAGCAGTGTACAACGCACGTCATCGTCAATGTTTCATAAACCGCCATCGCAGATAGCAGTATACAATCGTACCAAGCATTTCGAAATACTGTGCAACAGCATACAAAAAGTTGCTCACATGTAACACGATGTGTATGTACAGATCTATGGCTCTAATATGCTCTAATCCAATCACAGGCACGAAAATTGCACTTGTTCAGCTTCCGGGCGGGCAGTTGTATACTTTGGAAGGCTAGATTCACAATTAATATTGCTGTCAATGTGGGTTGGGTATGATGACGACGTATCATGCTACATTGCACAATGCAAGGCAGCAAGAGTAGGGAGGTGCGCAACCGGGCAGAGCCTATGAAGAGCACAGGTCGGTGGGCTCAGAAGTTCAGCATGAAGCATGTTCACACAGCACAGAGATGGTTGAGGCAAACAGGTCAGGCCCGCCCGCCGAAAAAAGATAACCAGCAGTCCCTCTCCCTGTGCCATTGAGATGTCATTTGAGTTTGGCTAAGCTAGCATCACCTCCTCCGTCCGTCCCCTTCCTTCGCACTTCACACCACAATCACCACGAATGCCGGACAACGGTCCACATGCGTTCAACTCAAGGCGAGAGCCAGTTCAAGCGAAATTCTGGGCAGCCGGCCGCGAGCTGAAGTGGTCGGCCCTCGGCACGCTCAGCTCAGGACAGTACAACCGGTGGCGCTGCACGCGTGCACTTCGACATTGATTGTGGCGATGACGATGGTCAGGATGAAATGGCGAAGATGCTGACGCTGATGATAATCGTGAAGATGGCTTTCATGTGATCGACAGACGACAAACACTGTCAGCAAATGGTGATAATGACAACGATGACGAAGACAATAAGTATGATGGCGTCGTTGCACATAACGAAAATTCTGTCTTCTTGCATGTGGTTCCGTTTCAGTTGTCGCGGTCAATGCCACGTGTCGGTAACTTTCGGCTGAGGCCAGGCATGAGTTTTGCCTCCAACACTTGACTCATCGAAACCTGGCTGTCGCGGCCGCCTGACGATTCGCAGCTCTCCTCCGTCGCCCTTCATTTCCAGCCTGCAGGCTATTGAGAGTCAGGCTTATGTGCGGCATGATGCTTTTCCGGAGTCTCAAGTTCGAACTTTTACGAAAGTGTCGTCCAGCATTTCGCTGAGACCCTCGCCCAAGGAATGAGAGGAACCTCACTCAAAACTGCGCACAGCCAATTCACACAAAGGGCACCCAAACGGCTCAATCGGCCTCTTTAGTATAAGGTCGAAGTTCGCCTGGATTTCCCGGTCCTGTCCACGTGTGCTGTCGTGCTCCGATCCCAGGGAGTCAAGTCTTCGGCGTGCGCGCACCTCCCTGCACACCTTCTGGACCTGACCGCGAATGACAACGACATTGAACAAATCTGGCGAGTGGCTAAACGCAGGCTCCGTGCATCTCGGTGCTCGGCGTGGGGGGTCATCATAGGGGCTGCCCTGTTGAACATGGAGGCTTCATCCGTCGGGAAGATCCACTGCACATAGTTGTGGCAAGCCCTGGGCATGTCCAGAATGCAACAATTCGACGCCGATGAAGTATGTCTGCTGTCTGCTTAGCATGCAGCTCCATCCAATCATCGTTGGACTTTAAGATGTCCTGAGACACACTTGCATTATGTCACGACAGTTAAATGTCTGGTCTGGGAAACAACCGCTCCAGCCATTTCCAGCCTCCAAGGTCCTCTCCTCACTGTCTGTCCCCTGCCCTTTGAGAAACTTGATGAGGATTTCAGCTGTGCCCAGGGCATCTGGAGTCGAGCTTGCACATGAAACGATCGAAACGTGCCAAGTCAACAGCTGCCTGGCCGACCGTGTGAGGACAAGGATCCTTGGCAAAGCCGCGACAGGCTTAGACGCGACGTGGGTGGAAGGGGCACCTACAGTTGAGAAGCGGGCCAGCGGAAGGACCGAACTGCATCTCAACAGGCCTGCGTCAGAAGATGCAAACAAACCTTCAAGGCATGTGTCTGCTTCCGCAACGACAGAGCACTTTGCACACAGCAACGGATCAGTAGAATTCACGAAATCCTGCGATGGTAGCTGGAGACATTTCCAGCCTGTCAGCCGGTCTCTTTGACCGGCAAGGGCAGCTGCCCATGCTCAAGCGACTCAGCAAGCCGAGGGCCTGTTCAAGGCACATTCGCTGGAAAGTTACTGGAGTTAGTATCGTTCATACCTGGGTCTGAATACTATTACACACACGGCTTCGCTCAGATGCGATGTGCACTTGCGGAGATGCTGCTGTTCGCTTCATCAATGTGCAATCTGGATTCGGATTGAGCCAGCTGCCAAAAGCAACGAAGGCAAGTCGATATGCAGTCACACGCCGAATGCACATGCAGTTTGTTCCTATCTTGATTCGAGCAGTTATTCTCGCAGGCAGTTCAGCATGCTGCAGCATCAGGCGAGTGTTCCCACCACGGACAATGCTGCCTTGCGTGGCTGCATAGAACGTGAGACATGTCATCATGGTGGCCAGGATACACGGCCACAACGCTTGCAAAACACAAATGAATGTGTGTGTGGGGGGGGGGGCTGAACAGAAAGGCGCCTCAATGGCACCGATAATCTGCGACCACAACCCCAACACCGATGAGCAACTCCAACCGCGAGCATGACATGCCGCTGGGAACCCCGCGTCACCAGCCGGGCGAGCTCGGAAGGACCCACTCGCCCACGGTCATGCGCCCTGCCACCAATCATGTGACTCGACGCAAATTGCTCCAATGCGAAACCACAGTGGCGAAAGCATTGGCATAATGTAGTTGCGAATATAATATAATACGAAGCGATGGTGCATAAACTATCACGGGGGCATACTCCAAGGTATCCCTACGCCATAGGAGAAATTAAACTATGTGGCTAGATGCTTCTTTCGTCTTCTCACCGCCACATCATGCTGCATCATGCTCGACGTGATAGAATACTTTGGTGCAAACAAGATTGTGCAATGTGATGCCCTAGGCGAAAGGTTGCGGCTTTTGCTTCGCTGTTCTTGAATGGGTTGCCGCCGAAGTCAATGAGAAGGATCATATTAACAATGCAAAATTGGTCCACAGGAATAACGAGTGTTGCACTCTCAGATCATCGATTTGGCATATGCCGGGCGGAAACAACCACGATCGAGACCTGCTCACCTGTGAGAAGGTGCAGTAGTTGTGTTGTCGACAGGAGATGCGTTCCCAGTAATATTCACTACCAGTAGTAAACTAAGTTCCTCAGTAGCCCCTTAATAATAATAGCCACATTAATAAGAATAATAATAATAGTAATAATAATACTAAGGGTGCCCTTTTTCCTACCATTTGGCTTGCTGGGAACCGAGTAAAGGCGGGGGTCCAGTCCTGACCGGTTCAGTGGCAGCAGATGGTAGGAGCTCCAGCAGCAGGCGGAACCAAGCAGGGTTGAGCTCCTGCTCATACCAAAAGCTGCTCGTACTGAAGCTCGCATTCGGCCGTCGCCTTCATCTTCTGATGATACTGGCTGATGCCTAAGCACAGCTGGAACCTAGACTGCCCGTGAAATGGAAGCATAAAGGACCAAGGCAAAGGCCCTGCAGCATCAGGTCCTTCTGAGGCCCCGCGTCGTGAGACCTGGCGTTTGAGTTGCGCTCGCGTGTGTGCATGCTGTTGCATGCTGGCGTGGATGGCCTGCAAGCCGACTGCAACTCGCAGTCTCGGAACACATATCGTACCAGCAGAGGTCGAACCTGCCGAAGGATCATTACATGCCATCACATCGCCGTTGCCACCCGAGACACTTCGCCCTCACCCTCACCACGAGTCAATGCATCACTGTAAGAGCATCATGCCACTCCGTACCAACTCGATGTCTGCATCTGTTCACGAATGCAATCCTGCTTCCAGCTCAGGGATGCCACAATGTGCAAGTTCCTACAGATTGCTCGGCTTCCTGCTCTCGCTTACGTTTGAGCCCATCTATGTAGGACTTGCGATGTGCCACTCCTGTGATGGCCGTCGCAGAGAGTGCACTGGTAGAGCGCTACATAGCAGTTGCACATCAAGGACCCAAGAAGCCAAAAAGAAGGCTACACGCGAATGAACGCAGTGGATCAGAATTCCAAAGGGTCTCACTCAGATGTAGCACGTTCCGAAACAATGGCTCGATTAGCTCAGTTTAGATTGAGCTGCAGCCAATGTAAGCAGCAGGTTGCATCCAGAGCCTTTCATCGTGGACTGGTTGGAGCCTTGCTGTCCTGAGTCTTACCTCGGACCTAGGATCTAGGCCTCAATGCCGAGGCTGCCTGGCCTCAGAAAAAAATAAGCTGCGCAAAGGGCTCGGCACCGACTCCAGCTGCGGAGACAGCGTGCCGAGAGACCTCAGGCCGAGTCGCTTTGCAGGTCGGGCAGCGGGGCTTGGAACGTGAACAGGCCCCGCCTCCGAAAATTTATGCAAGCACTGCTTGCAGCTTCGAAGTCCGTCATGGTCTCAACGTTCAGAAAGGTGCTGCAGCGCGGAAGGAGCTGGAGCAGCTCAAGGGCGAGCTTGCTGCAAGAAGAGGGAGGGGTTGAGAGAGGGAGAGAGGTTCGCGGAGAGAAAGAGAAAGAGAAGAAGAGTCACCGACTCCGCTCTCCTTTCCAAACTAACCATGATGTGATTTCGTCTCGAGCGGACTTGTGGCCGACATGTTGAAACACTCGCTCACACTCGCAACCATGCAGGCCGAGTTCGAGGCCTGCTCGCTGCAGAGGATGTCATTGAAGTTGCACACCTACTTGACAGCCCGAGCTTAAGCAGCTCCGTGTACTAATTGAGCAGCTCTCGGCCCTGCACCAAAGAGTGAAGCAGTACCGCTTGTGGAGGTTCGGAAGCACCTTGAAGCTGGAGAGCAAGCATGCATCCAGCAAGCTCGTGACCCGTGCCGTCATCCGAAGTTATCGATGCGTTCGCTCTTTCTGCCCACTGCCTTCTATGCCTGTGTCTTGAAGCAAACCAACGTTTGAGAAACGGCCTCGTGGACCATGCGCGGCCTGAATATCCGAGCCAAGCTAACCGAGCACGATGTGTCTCGGCACACACAGAAGCACCACCAAGTTCGACGCTCGAACAAGACGAGTCGACCGCTCAGAGGAGCAATCCTCCAAAACCGCAGGGCCAGGGCTCTGAGTGCGCTTGCATGCGAATGTCAATAAATGCCCGAAGCGGGCCTCACCGGAGGCAGCGGGTAAGGATAGAGTCGCAACTCGCCACCATGCTCCTCCTGCCAACCTCCAGCGTTCTCCCATGTTCTCCCCAAGTGCATTCGGTTTCTCACACACTCTGCACCACACCAGTTCTTGAGCCTGGCCTTCGTTCAAGTAGAAAAGTGCAGTCGCTCGCAACACCTCGGCTGCCCGAACCCACAGTAGTGGCTGTTGATGTGGCAGTACTGCTGCATACTCTACACGGTACACCATGCTACAGCCACACCACTTCCAAGTGCTGTTGCTTATAGCTGTGCAAACATGGCAGGAACGTTGCGGGGCATGTTGCCTGCACTGCGTCGGCGCGGTCAGGCTCGGAAACGCCCGAATCTGTGTGCATGGTATAGCAGCCTCCGTTACCTCGGAACACGTCGGTCCATGGGTTTTTGTGGTACTACGGCATGCAGCTCGTCGGGCCTCTGTTCACCTGCAGCCTCAAGTGCTGCATGGAGAGACCTCAAAGGCGCAATAAAAGTGCGGGGCGAGCTCACCGGTGCTCGGAAGACCCAGGCAGGGCTCGGGCCTCTCAAAGCCGGAAGTCGCCGTAGTGTGCGAAGCAAACCCTGAGCGATGCATCATTTCGAGGTCGCCCAGGAGAGTTCGGAGACCTACTAGTAGGAAGCTGCGAAAAGTGTTGCGAATGCCAACTTCTGGCACCACTCGGAGAGTTCACACAAGAGTTAAAAAGGACGGAATTCAGAACGGCAATCTAGTCATCGGAGGTGCTTGTCGAATAGACGGCTTGAATCTGACACTTTGGGAAGCGTGTTGAGGGGCTGAAGGCTCAGTCCTCACACGTGTCCCATCGACTTCCAGGATGATGCTGTCTTCACTCGCCTGGTCTTTCTCGATCTCTGCAAAGGTTGGGGCATGTGCGCGGGCCTCAGCAGACGCACAGAGCTGAAGGCGACTGCGTCTGCCAGCGCGACTTCGTCGGCACTCTACAGTAGCTCAACAACTGCAGGTGCTATGAGCTCGTCAGCTTGTCATCACCTGTTGCAAGGTGCTGGAGGAAGCAATAGCTGGGCCACAAGCTTCGAGATAATCCAAAGTCGTTTCCTGCACGCTTTTCTCGGCTTCAGTGCGATGGGCGTGGGTTTTGCGTGGAATTTGCTCGCTCAGGTCGCCGCGCATATGTTGTGATGCAGAGCACCTTCGTTCAGCGAGTAGGACTGACTGTCCCACATTTGCCCTTGCCTCGGGACCAGACCCTTCATCCGCTGCTCAACAGCATTGAAAAAATAGAAGCTTGCAAGCCCTCTTGGCTCTAAGCGTTAAGCTCAAGCAAGGTGTCTAGCTCCTGCCGCAATGTTGCCTCGAACTGGCCACTGTCAGCTGCCAAGGCTTCCAACCAGCATGGCTGAGTCGACAGCGCAAAGCTCGCCTGGAAGCGCATTGTCCTGCGCAAGCAGACGGAGGTTCCCACCAGTACTTCCTTAACCCAGAGAGAGGCACTGCAGAAACTTCTGTTGGCCGGTCCACGATTGCATAGCCGTATTGGAGCAAGTGGACCAATGCCTGACCGTGATCGAGTCGCACGATTCGC
Source organism: Symbiodinium necroappetens (assembly GCA_905231915.1). Taxonomy (NCBI): domain Eukaryota; class Dinophyceae; order Suessiales; family Symbiodiniaceae; genus Symbiodinium; species Symbiodinium necroappetens. The sequence continues at coordinate 3,814 of CAJNJA010021919.1, read as the reverse complement.
TCATCTTCTGCCAGCCTGCCATAGCCTGCCTCATCCGAAACTCTGGCAGCGAGGGACTGCAATCTCTCCTGCCATGTGCTCATGTCCCAGGAATCCCAGTCGACGTCCAGCGAAGCCTCTGAAGGGTCACCCTCCTCCAAGGGCAGCAGGCACTGGCTCGCAGCCTCGTTTCTCTTGCGAGGTGACATCGAGCTCCACTACAAGCCACAAGGGTCTATCTTCTATCATCCAGCACAGACAGCATGCACTGCTTCGAGGGCCTCTTCCCAGGAAGGAAAGATGCCGGATTCGAACTCTACCTGCTAAAAGGGCTTGCAGAGCCCGTTTTGTTCGGCCGGCGATGCACACAGGAAACTTCCTCACTAAGACTCATATGCCTCCGGTGTATCTTCGTCTTCACTGCTATCCTGACTTTCTAAGACAAGCAAGGAAAGCCGCCTGTCCGTCAGAAAACGGTCCTTCCAAAAGCCCACTCTGCGGGCGGATTCGCCGTCAACCAAGACCCAGGCGTCCTTTCAGCGTGCGTGTGTTCACGTGCAGTGCTGCACACTAAGAAGTGAATTTCGAAACGAAATCTATGAATCATCACACCGGAAATGCAAAGGAGAGCTTGGGAAGGCACTTTGTCAGGTGGGGTGTGGGTGAGGACCTGCACTACATGGACAGCCGACATGGGGACATCTCCATGTCTGAACGAACGGTTTTCTAGTTGCAGACTTCATGTCCTTGAGAAAAGAATAGGCTTGAAGTCGTTGCAGGTCTTCAGGCGAGATACCTCAACGCCGCTTCAACGGCAAACACGGAACCGAACAGGCATTGGGAACGGAATGCTATCAAAGCCCTGGCGCACGGCACCAGCCACCCGTTGTTGGATGAGGGACCTCAGCACGGAAACGTCTCCGTCGCCTGTGTCTACCGCAGAGCCAGCTTCTGTCGCACCAATTGGGTCCCCAACCTGGACTCTCAGCAAGCAGTCCGGCAATGTGCCAACCTCTGCGAGAGACCGTTTCGTACGGAACACACAGCCCTGACAGCTGAACCAACTGAACCAACAGCTTCTTCAACACAAGAGTCCTCTCATAAATTCTCATTACACATACGAAACGGTCTGAGTGGCTGTCTGCAGGAGCATTCTCCTCAGGGGCACTTCGGACTTCTGTTATGCCCCCACCTGCGCGGTCAGGGCTTCTTGCGCGATCAGTGCTGGAGATTCCAAGACATCGCCGACACACGCTGAGGCACTCAAGTTCAGACGTGCAGACATGCTCTTCAGAAGGCTGCTCTTCAGAAGAATGAAGTAGAGTGCCTTAGAGTATTCAGCATTTTATGGGAGTCCAAGAAGTGACAAACATGACCACCAGAACAGTAGGGCATAGGGCCACGTTGATACGTCTAAAGTTTAAAGTCTCAAGAGTCCCCTTGATAAGGGCACTTACCTCAAGGCCAAGCCTTGGCCTGGAAGCACAAGCCAATGCGTCGCGCTTTGGCACATTTTGGCACATGCCCGCCTGCGGATCAAGGTATCACAGAATGAAAGATGTTTTCAGAATGGTACCTTACGATGCCCAAAGCTATACCCGAAGGTCAAGGACTGACGTCTCTTTTTGCAGAGAACCCAGGGCTTCACCTTCCTGCCTCTGGCTCCAGATGCTGCAGAGACTCCGGGGAATTCAGATGAGTTGCGGGTAGTCTGGGGTGTTTCGAGCAAACATAATTCAACAGGATACATGTCTCGTTTCGATTGGCAACTTGAGCCGGGCGTCTGCAGATTGGGCAAGACATTGCACGATCGCAGGTCTTCAGACAATCTCGTCGAGTTTCTGGCGAACTGATTTACACTTCGCGGTCGTGGTGGCATCTTGGAATTAATACTTAATACTAGATGCCGCAGCCACCATAGGGCTGCAGAATACCAAGACGTCTCCAGCTAAATACATGCTTAAATATCAAGACGTTGAGCAAGGTCCAGGTGCTGCTTGGCAGCGACTGGCCATTCCTGCAGGGCGGAACTCACCCGGCGGTAACTTCGCTTGCCTTTTTTGGCATAGTTTGCGGATAGGTCTCACTTTTCCGATAGGCATACCTCGAGTCTCCCAAAAGTACTTCAAGCAGGTCTTGGCATTGGGTCTGCTGACACGACATGACAAACGACAAGCTGCACCAAACTATTAAAACCCCTGTCTAATCCAGTTCGAACAGTTACAGCCTTTGCAGATCTTGGCTGCATGCAACAAAAGTTGCGCATAAAGCCGGGGCACGCGTCAGGAACATCCACTCCTGTCTCGGCGCCACCTGTGTGCACAGGTTGGTTCGCCTTACGGCTCTGAGTTTCCCTCACTGCAAAGCTGACAGACATTCAGTTGGGCTCACACCCAGGTCGTTGTAGAGCTGCGTCAGCCTGTCCACAAGCACGCCGAAGGTTGGTCTTTCCTGAGGGAACCAACATTGAACCAAGGACCAAGGAGCATCAATCGCTCATGTCTGTGGACCGGGCATCAGGATTCGAGGCCAGCGTTTCCTGGAAGATCTTGACCAGGCTTTCAGGAGCCTCGTGCGAAAGCTCAGAAGGAAGCACTCACTCAAATAAAATCCTTGTGTTGATGTTGGTCTGAGAAACCCAAGTGTCAGGATACAGGTAGACAGAAGGAGTTACTGAGTTACTGTGTGCATGCATGTGTGTATGCTTTACTACACGTGTATTCGTACGTGTGTATATATATCTATATATACATATACGGTCTATGTTGTATCTGTGAATATACAAGTATTTGTGTATATGTGTATAAAGATAGATAGACAGACTCGTGACCACACGTAAGTGCGCATGGTCGACTTCGTTCGCTGTTGGTGTTTCCCTCTGTCCTCCGTCCCGGCCCCATGCAAGTCTATTGTGTTGTGCAGCCAACCCCGGTGGTTTGCATACAGTAGGTACATGTTTGGGCACATACGCAGACCTGTATGCGTGTTTCCAAACGAACAAACAAGCTCGCCTGTGCCCCATGCCCACATTTACTACTCAGTTAATTACTACTCTTCAAGGTCGTGCGCAGGAAGTTGCGAAAACTTCTGCAAGGCCGCAAGGCTGAAAATATGCCACAAACCCATGATCCCCAATTGTGGGTAACTCGTCGGCTGGAGAGAAGCCTAGATGTTAGGCATGTTATTAAGTATTCTCCAAGAGGCCAGAAACTGGGGTCAGGGTGTTTACCACATATATATATACATACATATATATATATACATATATATATACATACATACATACATATATGTATTTATAGATGCATGTACTGAGAAGCGCCCAGACAACTAAATACACGTAGCTGCCTACATTCAGACATACATGCAGTGCATGTATGCATACATGTGAACGTACGAGCATGCGCACATACACTCAGGCATAGATGTTTATGTACATGCATGCAAGATGCAAACATACATGCCACACACACACACAGACATGCACACATACATACATACATACATACATACATACATACATGCATACATGCATGCATGCATGCATGCATGCATGCATACATACATACATGCACCAATGGAGGCATAGATACATACATACATCCATCCATGCATGCATGCATACACACCCACACATATACAAACGTACGTACACAAAGACATGCGTGCGTACATACATACATGCATGCATGCATGTATGCATGCATACATGAATACATGCATACATACGAGTACATACATACATGCATGCATGCATGCATGCATGCATGCATGCATGCATGCATGCACATCACAATACACATCCTTCAGACATGATATACCTGTCGACCTAACT
>CAJNJA010021908.1:0-34019 GCA_905231915.1 Symbiodinium necroappetens | reverse complement strand
CAAGTTCTAACATGTCGGCGAGCACTATGCCACGAAAATCAGACAGTGAGAAACGAAGGCGCTTGTCCTCGCTGAACCCACTGAAATCACCATTCGTTAGCTGGTCCGCCTCCATATTCTGGAGTCGTGGAAGCCATCGCACACGCAACTCAGTCCCACCCATCTGGAGCTGTACGGCCAGCTCAAGCAAGAAAGCACACAGCGGAAACTTTGTCGTGAGCAACCTGGAAATCGCAAATGTATTGCCCCGGTTATCGGTGCCCGCCGAATATGCGGTTCCAAGGACACGATCTGCTGGCAGGTCGAACAGGACAACGCCTACCAGCGTGGCCAGCAACTCAAGTGAAGCAATTGCCCTGTACGACTCTCCGGCCAGATAAAGCCATCTGCCTGATCTGTGGTCAATGCGCTCAGAGAACCACCTGCACTTCGAGCGATCGCTGCTATCCAAAGCTCAGCCCCCGATGAAGATTTCGTCGCCCTCAGCCCGGGCGTCCGTTCTGAAGATCTCGGTCTCTGCCTCGTGGAACTGACCCACGGACGTCCTTCGGCCGACCTCTTTCAATGACTGCTTCAAGAAATTTAACAACAACACCACGAGCTTCGGCAGCCGGCATGTATGGAAAGCACCCATTGCAGACACCCAAGCATAAAGCGGGCCGAGCAACGGCCGATAATTGGGCAGCGCTGTGAATGCGAAGGACAGTCGCCCCAACACTGCACGAAAATCCGAAATCCGCACTTGACCCTGATCGACGGTGTGGGAGACCCAATCGATGATCCAGCTTCCCCGCTTCTCCGTGAGACCCATCGCCTTGTCTGCGATCGACAGTTCAAAGCCGACCCAACGGCACACAAAACCACCTGCAAACTTCTTCCACGCCAGAGGCAGCCCCACAGCCGAATAATTAAAGATCGCCGTCATCAGCTTTTCGATACCAACATTTTCACCTACCAGCCAAAGGATATCGTCCACGTACACGAGCTGCATCCATCCCAGCTTCCCGAACAAGTAAAAGGGCGAACGTCCGACACCCGCCAGCGCCATGAGTCTGCATCAGTGATAGGCGGCTGAAGCAATCCCGAAGGTTCCTACGCAATTGACCCAGACCATGTCGCCTTTTGCACCAGTTCTGCAGCATTGGTATTTCCAGTCGCACTGCGCTACCTTTACCAGTCGATGCGCACGCGCTACATCCCCTGACAACACGAAGAAAGCAGAAGGTAGAGCCTGGGTCGCACACCGCAAGTCGCCTGCTGAAGGGTTGCGGATCTGATCTTGCACTCGGATCTTGCTATTAACTGCCAGACCATGAGTGCCATCGTGAAGGACACGATAGCTGCCGTCCTTTTTCTCAATCGCCCCAAGCGACGCCAGTGACAACTCACCGAGATCAGCTCTCGCTTGTTCGATACTGGTCTCGTACATGGCACCGAGCGCAGCCTCTCTCTCGAACTGGGCCTGCACCTCATCGGCATGATCCCTCCCTGAGACATAGTTTTCTCGCAAGCCTGCATTTGCATCTTCCTCGTCGTAGACTCTCCAGCGGGTCTTGGCTGTGAACACTGCAGGGACTCGGGGCAAGTCAACATCCACACCAAGTCTGACTCCCTTCGCAAAACAGTCCCTCCCTGTGTAGCAGGCTGCAAAGTCCGAGTCTCCCGCAAGTCGCAACAGTTCCTCGACAGCAGCAAGGCAGAAAGGCTGGCCTGGCACCATATGATCCACCGGAAGCCGACAACCTGCACTCTTCAACTCGCTCCAGACGAGCTGGCGTCCACATGCCAGCATCTCTTCGGTGAACGGTGAGTCCGAAATTTGACCCGCAGCTAATTTGAAGGCCAATGCGCGGCAGTCAACTCGACACGATACACGCCGCATCCTGTCTCGCTGCGGGAGGCCAGCGACCCGGTGAGCAAAGCCCGAGTCCGTCTGTGAAAGCTTTGCGCTTACCTAAGAAGGTACTAGAAAGCACAGGGCCATGTCCGCGGCCAGGCGGATTCCCTCGCCTCCTTCGCACTCGTATAAGCCGTCAAAGTCTCCGTGCTCGCATGCACTTGTAGATATGTTGCTCCAGAGTTGATCTTCTGAATCAGGGGCATCATGAACTTCGGCATCAGCTCCTTTGCGCTTGCCAACAGCGTGCTGCGCAACCCATTCCCCTGCCTTCAGGCAGCAGCACGCCTGGAGGAGGCTCCCGGCCGCTGGAAATAGTTCAGCTCGTAGGAGCCGCTGGGCTCGGCAGCGCCTTCTTGAAGCGGCACTGCTGAAAGGAATGTCTCCCAAAACAGCGGCAGGCGGCAGCAAACGTGGGCGAATTTGCAGTTCGTAGCGTTACAACCGATTTGCTTGTTGTACTTGAAGCACAACTGCTTGCCATCTGGAGTCTTGGATGACTTGCCCCACTGGCGGTCCCACATGCCTCTGCCCTTCCCACTGCCCTTGTCCCCCTTTGTGCGTTGCCACTGCCGGGGGACAGAAGGCATGTCTGGTGCGACATCGACTTTTCCAAGTGTAAAGGGGACCACAAAGTGTGTGTTCAACACAACCCGGGGCTTCGCAAGCCTTGAGGAGGGCATTATCCAGACATGCGCACTGGCCATCGCGAATGTAGCGGTAAGCTGCTTTGCGGAGTTCCAGCACATAGCTTAGCACAAGCGACCACATGGGGCCTTGACCACATGCACTGCGGAGACCTGCAACTGAAGAACCCAACACATGGTCAGAGAGAACTCGGAAACAGTCCACACAGTTGTCTGGGAGCCATGCCCTTGTGGAATGCCTCGGCTTCACAAAATCCCATGCCAGACCAATACGGCAATGGCGAAGCCGGAGCTCCTCCGGATTGCTCGGAGGAGTTGTAGAGGTCCCGCCTGGTCGGATACGCAGCATTGCGGACGCCGGGTCACTGACGCCACTGTATGCTTCGCCTTCCACGTCCTCATATGAAGCGACGTCGCGCAGATCCTCCGCCACCGGCACTCCCTCCCCCACCTGCTCAAGTTTGGAAGCGACAAGAGCCTTGCTCGGAGCCTCCCGGTCTTTCAAACCCCGCTTCAACACTTGCTCCACTCGCGCACGCATGGCGCTGGATTCCGAGGTCATGACCAACCGGTTCTGAGTGCCAAACTTTGCGTCTTGTTTGTTCTTTTTTCCTGGTGGGTGAGCTGCGCACGGCAAGTCTCCCACACAGACAGTAGCAGGGCGATCTCCTTGCGCATTGCCGGGCTCTCGTTGGCATCGAGGCGTTGGCATCGAGGCTGAAAGAAGATTTCAAGGCTGCGCGCACATTTTCTCGTGACTCCTCGATGCCCGCAAACACAAGCACCGATGTGAAGCCCTCCGCAAAGATCTTCTTCTGAATATCTGCGCTGATGCCTGCTTCCTCCATCTGGAAGCGCAAATCCGCATCTGCAGTAGCACGCACGTCCGGCATGGCGACACACGAGTCTAGAGACAAACACGCGTCAACTCACTAACTCAACACAGCGTAGAGCCGCAGAAAGATTCTGCCATTGATCAACATTGACGGCCGTCAATTAGTAAACAACATTGGCATCCGCCAACACTGGCAGGAAGCACCTGCCCGCAGAGAACGCTCTGCCGCTGTAAATCAAGTTCTACGGCAAACACCATGCGACAAGCTCGCACAAAACGCATCGCGCACACGCGACAAAAGGCAAGCTCGGTGCACGGCACCAAAGCCCCGTCTGTATGCTTAAAGAAACACGGAGGTGAAAGACAAGCCACCTGGAATCTGCTTCTTGGAGCAGCGAAACTCTTGTGTTATTCACGCACATGCTTCGCTGCAGGATTCGCCAGAATCATCCGCCTCCTCGGCGCCGGAAACCGTGGACTCGCCAGGTTTCCAACAGTAACGACAGGCCAAGTCGTATGCCAGACCCTTCAGATTCCACACAGGCGCAGACTCTTGGACCTCCATGATGGAAACGCCACATCTCCCTCGTCGATGCAATCGACGAAAACGATGCCGGCCGACGATCGTGACGAAGTATGGACTGTCTGAATCCTCCTCGCCATCATCGCCAGCAACATGCTCTGCCGGCGCAGTGGGAACTGGCTCCTCCGGCTCGGGCACTCGCTGGCACCAGCCCGCAGGCAGACGGAGACCGTCACAGTGTTGTTTCACAACAGCATCAGGAAGATTCCTGGAACGCAGAAAAGTTTCCAGTTCCTCCAATCCAGCATTGCGGAGGTCCCACCGATCGCTGCCACAAAAGTGATTGGCCAGCTTTACTTGAAGGCAAACAATCACATGCTGCGCGGCACCTAGGTATTCATCCGACGAAGAGATATGCCACCGCCCCACGAAGTCGCGACGATCCTTGCTCACGTCAAAAGCTGCGAGGCAGAATGTTCTTTCCAGAACGAAAGGGAAGCCTCGACTGTGAAGAGGGGCCTTTCGGACTGCTGCCATGAATTACCTTTCCGAACTGGAACACGCAGTGAGCGCAACACTTGCTTGCTCAAGCCAACAACGTCTGCATACTCTGCCATCACCCGGCGAACACCTGACCAGTCGTGGTTGGGAAGCGGAAGGAAGAAATCCCTTCCGAATGACAAAGCATCGCTCGACCACAGTTGCCAACCTGGCTTCAACCAGTCAAACACCATAAAGTAGGCAGAGTGGCTAACGAAAATAAGCAAGTGAGGTACACGCTTGCCGGGGCCAGAGGTTTTGGTTTTCTCAAAGACACCAACTAAGCCAAGCTGGTTAAAGCGCAGGCTAGCAGGATTAAGACCTTCGAGATCACACATCCTGCAAGCAGACCAAAGCTTCAGAAGCTTGTAAAAGCAGAGGCCTCGCGCAAACAAGGAAGCTACTTCATCGATTACCAGGAGCTCCAACGAGCCCAGCAGCATAACCGGCAGCAGGGGAGCCTTGCGCGTCGGCGGAGCACCAACCTCCAGATCATGGGTGGCTTGGTTGACCATATTCCGCAAAATCGGAGCCGCGCAAAGGCGGTCTGCAATAGGGACGCAGCCCACCTTCTCGAAGAAAGCCAGCGTGGCTAAAATGGTTTCTGGAATCGTGCTTCCGCAGCGCTCCTCCACACGCTCCTGCAAATAATCTAACACCACGCCAATGTGTGCCGGCTGGGGAGCCCCGCAAGCACCAATGCTGAAATTCCGCAATGCCCGCTACTCTCGAACGCGTTTCCGAATGGTGGAGTAACGAGCACACCCTAACGAAGCTTCGATGACAGACTGGGGACAGGACGCCCGCTGTGCATTTGAAACGATGGGAAGATTAACTTCCAAAATGATCTCCACCAACTCACGTCTCCATCTGGCAAGTCTTTGCTTGTCGATATCTGCGCGGGATTGGCCCTCTGCGCAGCGCAGGGCTTTCTGCAGTCTTTTGTTACGACGAGCACCAGACTTCTGCCGCAACCAGGAGAGAGTATCGTCAAGACCAGGGAGTCCAGCGAGCGAAGTGGGAGGGCTACGCTTGGCCAACAGGACCGTTTGCCAAGCCGGATCAACACGTGCACTCCGCTTGCAAACATTGGCTGCCAGACTTTGGGCTCGCGACCACAGTGTACATGCCTCTTCTCTGGCCCCACTGTTGTCCGACTACTGAATCATAAGGTTGCTCACGTCATGATGGCTGTCGACAAGGAAGCCAAGCACGGATAAGCAGGGGAGCTCTCCCCCGGGACGACCAAACACTGCACGAAAACGTCTTGGCAGTCGTGCCCACAGTTCCTGATTAGATAAATCATCCAGAGCTTCTGAACTGTCCTCCGAACTGGTTGAAGCCCCGTCCGCCATGACTTCGCTGCAAACGCAAAGAAAGCCGAGCAAGGAAGAGAGCACCTGGGGGGCAACCTCCCCAACAAATAACATCTCAAACACAACCTTGAGGCATCACTATCCGAACGAGCAAGCTCCAAGTGCATCAGACGTGCATCACTCCATGAAGCAACAAAACACAGCTCAAGACATGTACAGCGCTCACGGAACCCACTTCCTGTACCTGGCAGGCCACCCCGCAGGGCCTGTGACATAGAGCAACAAGACACGCACTGTGCAGAGCTATGCAGAGCTTATTCAGCAACAGACTCCCGCATCATGAGCCCTTCTGGCACGAACGTTTGAAGTGCTAGGCATGTGCCTCACCGTGAGCCCTGCCTTCTCGATGCTCAGCCTCTCAGCGACATCGCTAGCGATCTGCAATGCAGTCCTCCCCCGGCAGTCCAGAGGGACAAGCGATGGTGGCAGCTTCATCTGGACAAGGGCCTGGCCCAGCCCGAATTGATCACAAGGATGATCTTCACCAAAGGGTGGCTCTGGAGGGTAGGTCTCCTCTACTCGTAGCGGGAGCACGTCGATCTTGTTGTCTAGCGCAAAGCGAAGATGCCTGTAGGAAGAATACCGTGATCCTGTCACTTCAGCGTAATCCCAGGTGCACAGTGCCAGGATGACTCCGCGTTCCCTCTGTATCCTGCCCAGGCATGATATCGTATATTCTCCGACATCAGCTCCCGCATCTGTGTCCACCATCAATACCTCGTAGTTGTGCAGGGTCAAGAACTCCTGCACGGCCCGCATCTGCGTGACCATCGGTTCGCGGTCGACTCTTGCGGAGAACATAGCGAGCCGAGAGCCAATGCCATCTGGAATTCTCACCTGACGCCAGCGACCGAACGCAATGATCATTGCGCAGACATGCCCCAGATCCCTCGACCCAAACGTGGCTGGCAGGTCCTCTGCGCTCGTCTCGGGGGTTCCAGGTACCTTATCAAGAAGCAGGACACAGTGGAACAGTACAGCATAGAAAGCGAACACAGTACATTTGGACTTGGTACTGAAAGTCGACTTGGACCTGCTATGCTTGGATTGAAGATCGGACATGAACTGCCCCGCCGGGTCATCCAGGACTTGGCATGTTTCGAGGCTTTCTATGCCTCTCTAAGCGCCCGCGGCCGTACTGTTTGCAATTCTGAGATCTAGCCATCTAGCTGAAGCCTCGTCAAGGGTACGAGCAAAGGGGCACCCATGTTTGCTGTCCATACGGCGAATACTCAGGAAATCAAGGCATGGATCTTGTCATACTTTGGTTTAAAAGTGCATGTTGCCAAGCTCATCAGAACCGTGCACATCCACCTTGGCAACTTCAGAAAGCAGCAAGTCTGTTTTACTCTCTGCCCTCAACAAACCCGAAACATGAGGGATGCCCCCTTGTAACACCAAAACACATTCAATCCAAACGAAAGAGACCACCACGGAAGACGACAAAATCCAAGTGTCAAAGATCAGCGTGTCATCCGCCCCCTGACCAAAGTACGCATCAGAGGAATGCGCAGCATATCCGGTTCACCAACCCAACCCACCTAGCATAAGGAATCCCATGTCGCATCTTCTTTTGGATAAGTGACTGGTGTTGGCTATGTCTGGCCTGGGTTTTATGAGCATACTCAAAGACGTAGCCTGCTGACATTGTGGCGAAGCAGAGACAAGAAATCGTCGTGGTAGCCCTCCAATAATATAATTCAACTAGGAGTTGAACGGATGCATGTTTGGTAGATCTTGGCAATAGTTTAGGTTGGTATACCCAAGGATCCTGATTTCACATTTGTCTGGTGCCTGCCAGAGCACTTAGAAGTGCACAGGGGCCTTGGCTAGCCTAGGCATTCTTCTCCCGGCCTGGCCTCTGCTTGTCGAGGCCGGTTCGATGCAAACGATGTCGTGGAGCGCATCTTCAACAGAGCCTGTGACCCAGAGCTTATTCAGCAACAGGATCCCACACTATGAGCCTGTCTGGCACGAACGCGTGAAGTGCTTCACATGCTGCCTCGCCCTGAGCCCCGCCTTCTCGCTGCTCAATTCTTTAGCGACATCACTGGCGATCTGTGTTGCAGTCTTGTCTCGGCAATCTAAATAGAGAAGCGATGGTGGCAGCTTCATTTGGACAAGGGCCTGGCCCAGTCCGCGTTGATCATGAGGATGATCTTCACCAAAGGGTGGCTCTGGAGGGTAGATCTCCTCCACTCGCAATGGGATCACTTCGATGTCGTTGTCCAGCGCGTATCGCAGCTCCTTGTGAGACGAATATTGTGATGATGTCATCTCGGCATAGTTCCAGGTACAGACTGCGAGGATGATTCCATTTTCCTGCTTGATTTGGTGCAAGTACTCCAAAGTCGCATCTCCGAAGTCATCGCCCACGCCTGCTTGGACAATAAGGACTCTGTAGTTGCGGTCAGCCAGGATCTTCTGCATCCTTCGCATCTGCATCTCCACTGGCCCCCCGTTGAATCTCGCGGAGATCATCGCCAGGCGTTTGCCGGTGCCATCTGGGATCTTGGCCGCCTGGCACGGAGCTCCGCTCTTGTTGGGATGTTTAGGGTTTAGGGCTTAGGGTTGGCCTTTGCTTCGCCTGCTTGAATTTGCTAGATTGGGGTAGGGAAAAAGGCGGAAAGACACCCGGGGCGATGGAACACTTCACTGCAGAAACATGCACACCCCCAAATTCCTGGACCTAAACGTGGCGGGCAGGTCCTCGGGGTTGGCGTCCTCGAATTCGGGCACCTGAACAATCGAAATCTTGGACCGCAATGAAAATGATACTGCTGCTACCGGGTCTGTGGAGACCATGCCGAGGGCAGCACGATGCGCTGCTTGCGCTTGCACAAACACCAAACCAAGAAGGAAGAGAGCGTCAGCATGCAAGAGGACCTGGTGTCTTGCTGCAACTTCACCATGTCTGCAAATAGCGATTCCCCCAGTTGCGAGACTTCTCACAAGCTAGACTTCTAATCCATGGCAGCATCGCTGGAAAGCACATGCCTTGACAACCAATTGCAACCATTCGCGATGACTCCCAGCACCTCTGGAAAAGTTTGGCCAGTGCCTTCCTCTGCAGCTGAGGGGCAGCGAGGCTATGACCACAACGACAACGACATCTGCCTCGCAGCGGACTTGCACAGTTTGCAAAGTCGCGAAACGCAAGTCGCAGCTCAAGACCTGATGCGAGGCACAAGGGTCTTCTCACTACCCTTGCTTTCGCTGGCGGACTGGAAGGGCGAAATGTCTGCATGCAGAGAAAAGCAGGCGATTGGCAGGTTGGCCTGCTTGTCGTCCACTTCCTGCCAGGAAAAAGGGCATTCTGCTCATTCTTGGCTTCTGCTGGACATCCCCAACTCTCAGCTTCCTGGCAACTTTTGGAACTTTTGTACCCCATAGTAAGAGCCATCGGCATGAGTGCGCAGTTCAAGGCTTCCGCTGGTTCTTGGGTTCTCACTTAAAGCAACCTCGCCCCAAACCCTGTCGCCTTCTCAATGATAATGATGGCAACCCCCGAGATGTGTTGGGCGTCAATGCTGATGCTGGCAACGGCCTCAGGAGATGCAAGCTGCTGCAGCTTGCAGCTCTGCTCAGCGACTGGGGATTTCCTGAGGAGCATGCGTGAGGTTCTCCGACGGGGTCCAGAACTTGCCGCAGCGACGGGCTTCTGCGAGTTGCCTCTCAACACCAAGCCGGCTTGTCCGGAGCCTTCAAACAGCGTCCGCTTCCCTGGACCTGGTCCCTCAAGCGCAAGATGAGGTCACTGGGATCCTCCCATGTGCCTAGACGTCAGAAGGGGCGCATGGCAGACTGTGCTGCGACATCCATGCAAAACCCAAGTGCCATGTGATCGAGCGGAAGAGCAGATTCTGATGCGAGCAGGCTGCCCGCATTGCCCAGCAAACGCCTCTCAGCACTGCCGAGCTGTCCTGGCCATGCTCAGGCGGACGCTGCGAGCTCTCTCTGCTTTGGCCCTGCCAGTCCTGATCGAGCCGGGCCTGTGACTGCAAACCTTAGGCGGACTGCGAACGCTGACTCCACTACGAGATTCATCACACGGCCAAGTAGCGAAAGGATCTTGCTTGACAAATTCAAACTGATGGCCGTTGTCATCCTCGGACGGAACCCCCCCCTCTCCAAAGGCCAGATAACCTGCAGACCTAGCATAACCAGCAGGATTTTGGTTCAGATGAAGCTTGGATCTCGCACTTGTGTCCACCTCTAGCCATAGGCTGCGGTCTCACGCATTTTAGAACAAAACTCCCTGGCTAAAGAACACACCACATCGATTCAAAAGACTTTTAGAACTGAACGCCACCCAAGGTGCTCTTTTGGGATTTCGAGGAGGAATCGGAGTTCAAGTCCCACCGCGGCTAGAGACTCCATCGCGCCCGGCTGCAACCTCAGCCACACTCCACTGCCTGGTAGGAACAAATACTTGCTCAGGCGCTAAGGGTCTGGCCGGTCCATCGGTATGATCCTGAGTTGCTGTCATGGCCCGAACTTCTTCCCTCCCCCTCCCAAGCCAACTTCGCCAAGACGTCTCCCCCCCCCTTCTCATTCCTGCATGGCAAGGCTCACCGTTGCAACCTCCAGCACCTCGATGCTGGTGTTACCTCTGGAAGCACGGCCCAGCTGACAGGGCTGCCAGACAGGTAGAGCGGCGCCAGAGGGACCTGCAAGGAAGGAGAGTCGATTCCACGCAGCTTCAGGTGCGCAACGGGTCTTCACCGGGCCCCTGGCAGCTCTTCATGCCAATGCCGGCGTCGCAACGGCCGAACGCCGAGCAACCTGACTAGCTTTTAAACCACCGGAGTTTCAGATCCAGGAGTGGGCGGATGTGGCGGTCAGCAGAAGCCTTCAAGAAATGTGTGATCCATCACTATACCGACTATACCCCATGCGAAACACGGCTGAAGGTGCGGAGCCGATCAAGAGAGTTCATATAAGGTGCTCGTTCTTTGGATCTTCAGCGTCTCGGAGAGGATGTCAATCCTCAGCACACATAGCAGCCGAAGCAGGACTCGTTGTCTTCCTGAAGTGTCCTTTGCTTCCTGTCTGCTTTCCCGATTGAACTTGAAGTTTGAGTTTTTTACATATTTTACATTATAATGTGCAAGTTGCCCAAGTTGTGAGGGCTCGGGGAACAACTGTCCAATGATGCCAGCACAGACCGTGACAGACCACAAGGAGGGAGACGAAATGCTGTGGACGACGATACAAACATGATTCAAGCCACGCTGCAAACACTGGCGTGACCCTGTCAGAAGATATGATGGGACACGTCTGGCGGGTGTCAGGCACGATTGGCGAACCCACCCTGCCAGATCGTAAGGTACAGTCAGGCAACGGAGGTCCGCTACTGGCCGGGCTGGCATTGGCAGCATAAGGCAGGGTGGAAACCGCAGCAGCGATCAGGCGGTTCCTTGTCTCCTCGCCCTTGTCGACTACCACACATGTCAACAGCTGTCCAAGAACTACGCCAGTGGCCAGGGCATCGCGGAAGCGTGCGTCGCCACCCCAAACACGAGCGCCAGTCGCGAAAGAGCATGAAAGCGCTGTCGTTTACGGTGAGTTTGGCGCCTCGGCGAGTTCGGGGCTGTGAAAGCAAAGCTTCGGGTCCTTCGAGCTGAGTGATCTCTTGACTGAAGTTGTGCGGCATGATGAACATGGCTCAAGGGATCCAAGCGATGGAAAAGGAGTGCCTCGTGGCGCTTGCTTAGGCCTCTAGGCTGCTTGTCAGTTGGTCGCGCGGACCCTCGGTTGCGTAATGGCCAACTTGGACTCTTTAGATGACTCGCCAACAGACCTTGGAGTGCAGGCAAGCGAACCACCGGTCCTTCGTCCCGCTGAGGCCTCAAAGACCGATGATGCAGCAGATGTGTGGAGCGACGCGGCTTGGCGAGGCTGGAGCTCAACCTGGTGGAGGCCGGGATGGGTCAGCCAGGTCTTACCAAGCGGCAGAAGTTGGACCGAGCAATGCTGGGGCGACTGGCAATGCTGGGAGTCAGCCCGGGGACACCACACAGGCTGCAGGAGGTGGCGGCTCTGCTCGGGAGGGTTCCCAGGCAGACCCTTGGGCAGCAGCGGCGGCGGCCATTGCGGCGGCGGCGGCTCAAGATCGAGCTCCACCACCTGATCCTGCGCAAGAACCTCCTGGACGGCGACCCGATGCTGGTGGAGGGTGGAGCAGCTCTTGGCATGATGCTTGGAGGTGGTCTGGAGCCAACGCGAAGGGTGACTACAAAGACCCACCTCCGAGGCTGGCCACATGGACGATACGGGACGGCGGCAGTCAGGCGCTGGAACAAGAACACGGACGTCCCTCTGTTCCGGCGCGGAGAAAAGGTGTTGCGCAGCTTGGACTGGGATCTTCAAGCTGACATTGAGCACATCACGGAGGACGAGCTGGGTCGAGATACCTACTTGGAAAAGATCCTCGCGGTCATTGACGCCAAGGCAGGAGTTCGAGAAGATGATGAGAAACGTCGGGCGTTCAAGGCAGTGATGACCGAGAATCAGCGTAAGCGAGAGGAGTCCCTTTCGTAGTACTCCCTCCGCCGACTCCAGGACTTCCAGCGCGCGATGTCCTTCGGATTCAACTTGCCCCCGGAGGTCAAGGCGGCTATGCTACGAGAATAAGGGGCAAGCTTGAGCGAGCAGAACATGCAGAAGTTATCGGCGATCCTCAAGCAAGATGACAAGGACCCGGACATGGTGGCCAAGGTCCTTTGCCACCTTGATGTCCAATCGGATCGGCTGATTGGATATGTGGACGAGGGGCGTGCGGCCGATGAGCCGGGCGTCTCTACATTTGTTTCCGAAGGGATCGAGGAGGGCGACGACGAGGAGCTCAGCGATGAAGAGGTGCTTGACGAGCTCGGAGCCCTGGACCTCTACGAGGACCAGATCTGCGAGGTCTTCGCGGTGCTGGATGGGAATGGCGCCTTCAAGAAGAGACGATCCTGGAAGGAGAATCGAGCTATGAAGGCCGAGATGAGAAAGGACAGAGGATCTTTTGTCAAGGGCAGTGATGCTCCTCCAAAGGGGCACAGTGGCGGACTTCCGGGCGGCCGAGACCCTGGGCGTGGAAGGGATCAGCGCGGGGGCTCCCGTCGTGGTCCCATGACAAGAGAGCAGCTCAACATGCCGCGGCTGTGGGCAGAAAGGTTGCAGAGTGTCCGAACAAGGGAGCCACAAGTGGCTTCGGCGGCCTGGAGCTACCTGACGATGCCCTCCGGAGATGCAATCATCGATACTGGCGCTACTCAGGACTTGATCGGCACTGTGGCGCTCCGTGCTTTGTCTCATCGATTGGCTGCGGCCGAGCTAAAGGCGGTGAAGATTGATGTTCCCTGCGCCGTTCCCTCAGGGATTGGAGGCAAGGCTACCATCGAGCAGGTTGTCCTGGTGCCGATCTCACCAGGCGGATGCTCGGGTGTGCTGCAGATGTGGTTCTCACCACAGATATTCCTCCGCTCCTGAGCATTGGGCTCATGGACTTCATGGGCACCGTGCCTGGGGGCAAATTCGAGGTTCCAGCTCAGCTTCGAGAGAAGTTCGGCTTGTCACAGGACGCTTTTGACTTGAAGAAGGGCTCCCTTTCCCAGTACACAAAAGAAACGGTCTGTCATGAACATGTGGGCTGTGAGAGACCTGTGAGTGTGAGTGCCATCTCGAAGGAAGCGTCAGTGCAGGTGCATCCGGAGCGTAAGACAGTTCACTTTGAGCCAGTCACAGATCCTCTACCCCAGCCTTTCGATGACTCAGAACCCAGTGCTCTCGAACATGACACGACATGTGCATCTTGTGCTCCGTCGTCTACTGGCTCGATGAAGCTGTCTATGTGCAGTTCGACTTCATCCTCCGCGTTGCGACCTTCAGGGCATGCATCGGGCGGCAGCTTTGTCTCCTCCGGTGAAATGCTGGCGCGCGGTGGTGTCTCGGATGCTGATAATCCTCGAGAGCAGCCGCCTCATGTACTTCAAACTTGCATTAGCCGAACGGGCGAAGAAGAGCCGCCAGGGGCGGTTGAAGTACGTCGCGGCGGAGGAGAGCGCAGCAGGAGCATGTTGCACCCGGCGAATCGGGTTCTCCGCCGGGGGAACCAGTGGGCATCTTGGCAGATTTGCACTCAATGCCAGGCACGAGTGGCATACTCATCCAAGCCGAGAGCCAAGAGCAAGGCAAGGCAAAGGCCAAGGCGGCCCCGCGGCCCGTGGAGGAGGTGATCCCGGAGGTCCCGATTCCTCCTTCCTCGTCGACTACCTTCCGACCTCCTCAGCGCGGACCGGATGCTGCTGATGGCGGGCGAGGCGGGCGCGAGCTCCAGCGAGGGTCTAACCTTACAGCAGCAGGCGGAGCAGCTGGCCCAGGCGGCAATGGAAGTCGACCTCGAGGACGAGTGGGACGAAGTGATGACTTGGCCACTTTGGGTTACGACTTCGTTTCTGTCTCTGGCTTCGGTCCTCGCTTGGGACCAGAAAGGAAGGATTGCTTGTCAGGCTCTCTGTCACCAAGCTGGGTCTTGTACGAGGATCTGGCTGCTAAGGACCGTGGCCCGACTGGCGCGATGACTCTGGGCTATCCCACCTGGTCTGCATGGAACTGTCTTTGCTGTGACCACGACGGTTGTCCCGGAAGGCTGGCAAGGCTTGGGCGGGAGACATGGGCAGCCCATGGAAGCCTCATTTATCGTGGACGGGATGGCCCTGAGCCAGCCACCCCCTCGTCTCCGGATTGTGGGTGATGCCAGCGAGGTACTCGGGGCCACGTGGAGGCTTTGGACAGGAGTGGAAAACATCCCCGAGTCGTCCCATCTGGGCTATCTTTCTCAAGAGCTCAGTCTCCCTCTTGATCGAGGATGCGGCCGAGGTCACTCCCGAGGAACCCCTCCGTGGTGACGAGGCTTTGATCAAGAAATCACGCGGCAGTCCAAGCTCCGTCCTCTCTTCACGAACTACATCAACAAGTTTCTTGACTGGCATGGTGCAGCCCGCCCTCGCACCAGCTTCTCGGTGAACACTTTTGGACTGGGGCTCCACGTGGACAAGTACAACCTACGAGGCACGATGAACTCCGTCATCTCCTTTGGACAGCATGACGGGGGCCAGCTCTGGGCTGAAGATGCTTGTCAAGCTATGGGCGGCGAGGCCAAGGAGCGTTGTGATCGAGTCCTGGGAGATGGCCGTCGCCTTCATGGTCAACGGCCCGACCCCTTCCATAAGATGGTGACCTTCGACGCCCACTACTACCACGAGGTGGAGCCTTGGGAGGGAAACCGCTACAGCGTTGCCGGCTGGACAAACCATTCCATCGAGAAGGTGGATGCTCGAACAAGGCGAAGACTGCGCACCCTCGGTTTCCGACCGGACACACCGCGACGATCTCTCCGGCGGCCTACGACTTTTATGGGACAGGCATCCGTTTGCACTGCTGTGAAGAACTTGTGCCAGGACATGACGTTGGCTGCCAGTCCCTTCCAGTCCTTCCCGACGGCCACCGAGGCAGAGATGGCCGAGGAACTTCAGCGAGCACTCACCGGGAGGGAGACCTTAATGATGGCACTTGTCTTCGGGTGAATGCCAGCCAGAAGCGTCTGGTACACAAGGTCCACGTCAACGTGGGCCATCCTCCGAAGGCTCGGTTCCTCCGAATGATGCGAGCTGCTGGAGCTCTTCCTCACGTCCTGAAGTATATCAAGGAGGAGTACGAGTGTGATCAATGTTCGATTCGTCAGCGTCCGGACAACCGCCATCGCGCTCGCTGTCCTCGAAGCTTCGAGTTCAACCGAATTCTTTCCATTCATGTTTTCTATGTCACGTTCGGCCCTTACCAGGTCCCAATCCTGAACATGACGGACACTGGGACTATCAGGTGCTTCAGCGACTTCCTATTCCCACTGGAAGTCAGGGTGGAACTCCTACCTCGGAGGCGACATGGCGGATCTTCCTCGCAACCTGGGTCCGTTTCTTTGGGCCACCAGAGGTGCTGGTTTGTGATGCTGGGTCAGAGTTTAAGGCTATGTTCGAGCGAGGGTGCGAGAGCCAAGGGATTCTGCAGCATGTCGTCCTACCAGAGAATCCGTGGAAGAATGCTATGAGTGAGCGTCACGGTGGATATGTGAAGCATCGACTGGATCAAGAGCTTTCCTCCGGTCGCTGCGTGTTGCAAAACTGAGAGGACTTGGACGACTACCTCCACGAGATGATCTCCGTCAAGAACCGATGGCTGAGCCGAGGCGGCGTTTCCCCGACCCAACTGGTCTTTGGCAAAGCTTCCTCGGCTTCCCGGTGATCTTTTCAGCCACACCGGTCTTATGGCGCTGCATGACGGATTGGAGGATCCACTTGGAACTGATCAGGCATCTACAGAGTACTGTCGAAAAATGGAGATCCGGGAGTGGGCGCGTCCTGGACAATGGCTGTACTGCTTCCGACGAGGTCGGCCAGGAGACCCTCTTCATCCTCGAGATCGCTGGGTGGGACCTGGGCTGGCGGTGGTGGCGAATAACAGCACTGTGTATGTCGGTATGCGCACGCGGCTATGCGATGCTCACCAGAACAACTTCGACTCGCTCATCCAGCCGAGGAGATGGGCCACCAACTAGCCTCGGATCCGGGATTGTCTGAGCGCCTTCAGCGTGTATTGTCCGGTTCAACAGCCGGAGCTATCAATGTAGCGCGTGAGGGCCCACCTTCCGAAGCGAGTCAGTTAGCGCCAATCGACCGAGAGGAGTCTGGGCCACCCCTAGCAGCTGAGGCCCCACAGTCTCAAGCAGAAGAGGTCATTCCGGTTCCTGACATTCCCGGTGGTGATGAACGTCCAGCGGTTCCATGCCGGAGGTCCTCAATTTCAGAACCAGCCGGCGAGTCCCCAAGTCAACTGGCTGATCCTCTCCCGGGAATTCCCGAGGGAGAGCTGGACGACGCGACGGAAGATGAAGGGCCAGCTCGAAAGGCTCCGAGAACACAGGAGCCAGGAGGAACAAGGGCGCCTGGGACACCTATACAACCACTACTTCAGGCGGCCGGGACTGGTGCTTCATCGTCTACCGCTTCCCTCACTCCCTCTGAGGAGGAAGTGACCACAAGCAGGGCTCGAGAGCGGACACCGCCGCCCCCCGGCCATGGCAACGAGGAGACAGACGAGCTGCACCAGTCCTTCATCGACGAAGGCTGGTCGGGTACCTTCTCTGACTCCTGGCTCGGCGACCAGGCCGTTGGTTTGGACTCCGGTGTGGACATGGCTGGCCAAGCGCAACGACGAGATCTCTCTGAAGAGCCTGGCCAAGGCGGAGCGGGATATGTTCGAGAGCTCTGACCTCCTGGAGTGGAAGAGCATCATCGATTCGGGAGCAGTTAGAGTCCTGACAGGTCAGCAAGACAGGGAAGCACGGTCCCAGTATCCTACCAGGATTTTGTCGAGCCGGATGGTCAGACGAAAGAAGCCGGTTCCCGCCTTGGCCGAATGGAAGGCTAAGAGTCTGTGGTGTGTCCATGGCCACCACGACCCTGACACGGGGTCTCTCGTGACCTACGCTCCCACACCAGCTTCGGAGTCCCTGCAGCTGTTCCTTCAGGCCTCCATCAATCTTCGACATGTCCGGGCCTTTGCAGATGTCAAATCAGCGTTCACGCAGAGCTTGCCGCTCAAGCGCCCGGGAGGACCGATCTATGCCGAGCCGTGTGAGGGACTACAGCTGCCAGCAGGTGCCCTCATTGAGATCCTCATTCCCGTGTTGGCCTCGATGATGCTCCTGCCGCATGGCGTGAGACGGTGACCCAGTATCTGGTTCAAGAAGCCGGGTTCACTCGGAACTTGATTGAACCCTGCTGGTTCTCCAAGTTCGAGGCCTCCTCCAAGCAGCGAGTTGCCCAGATCCTGGTCGAGGTTGATGATTTTATCGTCAGCGCCAAGGATACGTTGATGCCCAGCCTAAAGGACAGTCTTCAAGGACGGTTTCGGTTTGGTGAATGGGAAGAGGGCGATGCAGAGTACACTGGGAGGTTCATCGAGGACAAGGGTTCCCAGGAGAAGTACATCGTCGAGCAGGTGTCGGCGGTTCCCCTGATTCGCGAGCGCAAGAGACAATAAGGCGAGCGGCTGACCTCCTCCGAGTTCGAAGCCTTCCGTTCGCTTGTGTACAAGTTGAACTGGCTGGGCCGTGAGACCAGACCTGAGGCAGCTGGGGTTGCCTCCATTATGGCATCCAGGCTGCAGGTGGCGACCGTTAAGGACGTCATGGTGGTGAACCGCTTCGTGACTCATCTTCGCAACACCGCTAAGAGGCCGCTGAAGATTTGGCAATTCGACCCGGAACCCATGGTGTTCCTGGCCATTTCTGACGCGGGAGGAGTCAATACCAAGGAGGAGCTTCAAGATGAAGAAGGTCTTCCAACGGACGCCACACAAGGCGCATGGTCGGCTCTGACAGCTGAAGCTCTTCCTGAAGGAGACAAGCGTGTGCGCGCCAGTCCTATCTCCTGGAGGTCCTCCAAGTTGAAGCGGAAGGTGTTCAGTACATTCGGCGGGGAAACGCAAGCTATGCTTCAGGGGGTCAACGAAGTGGAGTGGCTCCAAGTGATGTACAGAGATGCTGTCTTCAACGATGTGCAGCTGCGAAATTGGCAAGCCAGCTTGAGTCCGCACATGCTGATTATGCGAGGTGAACGGCTGGGTGGCGGCAGGAGTCCATGGTGTGTAGTCACGGACGCTAAAAGCCTGTATGATTGCATTCTGAAAGAACATCCAGCCGGCCGCCAAGACCGAAGATCAGCATTGGAACTCGCGAGTATCCTCCGTGACCTTCAGCGCTCCAGAAGTATGGTGCGATGGATCCCGCACCAGAAAATGTTGGCAGATGGACTCACCAAGGAGGACCCCTTCCGAGGCAATGGAGCTCTCGAACACTTTCTTCGCACAGGGGTTCTAAGTTTCGTGGACATGGACGCTGAGCTAGAGAGACATCGCAACAGCACTGAAGCCCGTAGCAGATCTGTGAGAGCCTCGCGAGACAGGTTGCAGTATGAAGATCAACTGCAACAGCTTTGCACTCTTTTCCTCGACACCCTTCAGTCAACCCTAAGTGCGGGGAGCTGTGAAAGCAAAGCTTTGGGTCCATCGAGCTGTGTGATCTCTTGACTGAAGTTGTGCGCCATGATGAACATGGCTCAAGGGATCCAAGCGATGGAAAAGGAGTGCCTCGTGGCGCTTGCTTAGGCCTCGAGGCTGCTTGTCAGGGGCGCCACAGAGGCAGGTTCTGGACGGTCGCAGGCGCGCCACTTTGCTCTGCTTGCTTGGGGCGGTATGAGGATGCCCTTCCGGGATGCGGCGACAAAGCCATCTACGGGGGCAGCTATGGGACCATTTACAGCCTGCTTCGATGCAGTATGCCACTATGCAATTGCAATGCTAGACATGCCAAACGAAGCGCATCTGATGTTGCTGCAGTGCAGCCAGGAAGCTGCACGCAGGTCTGGCTGCCTCGAGCCAACTCTTCTTGGGAGCACGGCGTCGGACATGAATTTGCACTTCCACCTGGGCGTCTCCGGGCGACTCGCAGGCGAACGTCTTCGGGGCAGGTCAGAGCTGTCAGAGCTTTTGCACTTCACTGGTGCTAAGTCAAGTTCCTGTTTACACAACACACTTCAGTAATGCTGCCTAATCTAGTCACAGCTGCAACGCGATTCTGTTGAAGCGGCTCGGCTCAGATTCAGGCGGGTTGGATTCTTGGATTGAGCTGGATGTGCTGGAGCCCAGCGAGTTCAACGACAGCACCAGCAAGTCAGCCAAGCAACTGATGACCTTTGCCACGCACAATCTGCCGTTCGCATCCTTGGAAACAGTGACCACAAGACGGCTGCTGAAAGAGTGTCAAACGCAGGTTCAAAGCCTTCACGCCAGCACTGAGCCCGTGTCCAGTGGGTCTGGGCAGCGCAGCCTAAGTTGCCATGGCCGGGACAAGGAGGCATTCCGAAAGCGGGTCGTCTGGGCCATCTGCGAATTCTGGCCGCACGGACAAGGCGCTTCCCTGTCCACGCAGAGCTTCCAGGTCATCTCTGGTATGCCTCTGTGGAGGCAGACAATGCGGCAGACCGGATGCAGAGCAGGTCTCCTGGCCTGCCGTGCTGTAGTCCGTGATCTCGCAGGCTTTCTGCCTAAGAGAAAGCTGGAGGAAACAATGTGCCACTTCCGCACGCAACCCTTCTTGCCATAGAGCTGCCAATGCTCGCAGGGGCACACGGCAGCCTTCTGCAACCTGCTGGACACTGTTCCCAAGAATATCACAACATGTCGCCACCGAAACTCGAGTGGCTCTGGATGGAGCGCATGCGCACCACCTGAACGCCTCGTCCTACCGGCTGCCAGATCTGACGAATCTGATGGCACATCCACATAGAGGAAGCTAGAGACGGATGAACGTGAGCACACCCTCAAAAGGAATGAATCAAGATGCAGCTAAGCCCTGTTGGATCCCTAGCTTTTCAGGCAGCTTGGTGACGGAGGGAGGCAAAGGTCTGCTCCGGGGCAGCGCTGTGTGTTTGCGCCACAGGGACACGGTGCGGTCGATGCCCAGCAGATCTCTCGATAGCCTGCTACAACTCTCGCCGCACATTACCGACTGGCGCTCGGGGACCTGCCTGTGATGTTCCCGTCAGGAGTGTAGTCCGTGACGACACAGGTCTTCTCATCAGTTGCGCAGCATGCCGCACCCTGCGATGTCTTGGCGCATTGTGATGATGCTTCAAGTGAAAGGACCGGCACTTGATGATGTCGATCGCGGCAAGAGAGCACTGCATGACCCACGCAAAGCATAGCTTCCAGCTGGTGGGGGCTGTGCATGTGGGAAAGTTATCAAAATTACCCCAGCCCAATTCCCCGCCATCCCTCTGCCTGCCTTGAAGATGCAGCGATTGAGGGCTGCACACATTGTCGCCCTGTGCCCACACGGGCAGTCGAGCAAGCTTCCGGCACACTGCCTGCTGGGAGGCACGATGCCTGAGATGCCCGAATTGCAGTACGCAGCTGCTCGTAGGATGACATGCCACCAGCAAGCTCCTGCCAAGTGCCTCCTTGCAGGAAGCACAAAGATCCCAGGCCCAGGGCCCGTCTGAGCTCCTGCCAAGGCAGCCAAGGCTCGATCTTCGGTGCCATCCGGGAAAAAGTTTTGCACCAGCGGGCACTCGATTTCGCCAGCTGCGCAGGCGGGACAGTAGCCTGCGCAAACCCGCAGCACAAGGGCTTTTTTACACAAACTGGTGGAACGATTTACAACGACGGCCGCCGACCTCCCTGCACTGGTAGGCATTCTGGTTCGCCCTGTTCGCCCTGGCCCTGACATGAAAGTCGGAGCTCATTTGAGGATGCGGCACGCCGAAGCTCATGGTGCAGTCGGGGCACCGTGCTGCACAGGAAGGAGCCCTGTCCGCAGCCACACCCGGTCCCGATTGGCACCTATAACGACTCAGCAGCCGCCCCAATGTTGCAAGGTTGTGGGTGGCGAGGTCGGCAGCACAGAGGTTCCAAGCTTGGCATGCAAGAATCAACCTGCGAGGACTCTTTCTGCCAGGGCTCACAAGTCTCCTCTGTGGGTAGGTGATTGCCCTGAGCATCAAAACCTCACAAAGCACGGGCAGGGTAAGGCAACTCTCGGGTCTTGTACTCGCCCCCACTCCTGTAGGTAACTTCCTCCGTCAGCTTGACTCACGGGGCAGGGGCAAGGCATCCCACAAGAAAACATGAGCGAAACCCGACGCTGACTCGATCCGCGGAGCACTGAAATCCTCTTCGTCCCAGTTGCTCGGTCGGTAGCAGCGCTCTTCGCCGTCTGGACAGGCCACGGGACAACGGCTGAGCCCGAGACCTCAGGTGAGTCGCAGAAAGAAGAAGTCCCACGACAAACAGAACACTCTCGCCATTTGCAAGCCACAGCCCTTGTTGCAACAAAGCCTCGCGGAAGGCAGTAGGATTCCTGCGCAGAACTCACAACTCACAGCTGCGGGGACTCACACTTTAGAGACTTCGCCCTCGTGTCAAGCTGGCTGCTTGCTGCAACCGAAGCTCCTGGCCCGCACCACACGTCATGGCGTTCCGCCCACAAGGGCAGGCCACATCGGCGTTGAGGCACTCCTCTCGAGTGCCCTGAATGTCACCGGAAACCGTGTAGTCCTCAGCGGATTCGACGGCTTCCCAGCTCGGTGAGCTTGGCACAACTCCTTCATTGCTACGGCTTTCGATCATTCTGCAAAACATGTACGACTCGAGCCCTCATCCAAGGCGCGACGATGATGCAGGTCTTGCCCACACAGACTCCAGGACATGAATCAGCTGCTGGCAAGCACTCCTCCCTCTGACGCCTCGTGACAGCTGCAGCAGCAGCTTTGCAGCCCGTGTGAATGCGAACAACGACTGAGCTGCTGAGCTCCGTACCCGCTTGCATCCTGAGCTCACTGAAGCTTGCACGCTCAGCGCAGGACGCTTCGGGATTTTCTGAGAAGTCGCCGTCCAGTTGCATGCCATCGCGTGCTCCCCGCAGCTGCACGGCCTTGCAGCCACGGCTCTTGGCAAACAAAGCACAACTTGGTACAAGTGCCAAGCCATGAGGTGCCGGCTGCGACTTGGCAACGCAACTCGTCGTCATCACTGTGCTTGGGTCGCGTCCGCCTCAATTGCCCAGATCCGTTGCTAAAGAACAGACGACAGAAGTGAGAGTGAGACGGATCGATCCGGACGAAAATAGCCCAAGCTGGGTGGACCGGCCGGCCGCTGTGAAGGACAGGCCATAGCACCAGCGGTGTGTGGTGAGGTCACAGGTCTCAGGACAGCCTTCGCTCGCCTCAGCGTGTCTCACCGAAGATCTCGCACTGAGCTCGAGCCCAGGAAGGCTTCCAACTTGTGCCAAAGCGCCGCCACACAGAAGTCCTCACGCTGGCCACGGCAGCGAAGAGCATTCTCACCGCAAGGGCAGTCTGCTCCATCAGAAATGCCTCAAGAGGAGCTGTCGTGGAACACTTTCCTAGAATGGGACACTGCACCAGCGTGCGCAGGCATAAGGCAATGGGGCTGCCCGTGACTGCACTACCGTGGCATTTCCAGCCGGGTGTCACGTAGAGGAAGAGCTCTGCCGTCGTCCTTGCTCGTCGAAGTTGTCCTTACCCGACGGGCAAGCGAAAGGCCACAAACAGACGCAGGCACTGCCTCGGTGAATCTTAAACCGAGCCGCAACAAGACATTCTTGTCCCTGACATACTTCAGGGCAGTCGAACTCCGGAGGGACACAGAAGGTCCCGGAAGCACCAGTGCACCTCAATCGCGCTGCTTCGCATTTGACACCTCTGCATCACATGCCTCACACATCTCCAGTCGTCTCAACGTCTCGTCTCTCCAGTCCCAGAGGCTGCTTGGCAGTGCTGTCGCACCACGGGTCTGGGCAGGATCCGGGGTAGCACTCCTCCACGAAGCGCCTCGGGCTATGCAGAGCGGATTTCGACAGGAGGACTGAAGCATTTCGCCAGGCGGCTGCACTCCAGCCTCAAAGTACGTCTTGCTGCAGAGCTGGTCATCTCCACAAGTCTTCGGGCAGCCCGGAAACCGCTCCTGAGCAAACTGTTGCGAGCGCCGTTTGCCTTTCCTTCTTGAGCAAGCACCGCCGTCACCCTGCGTGCCTTCCACAGGCAGATGGACAGGCCCGAATCCTGAAGGCACGGTCGCTTTCGGGCCTCTCACTGGACTTGCTACAGCCGAGTCTTCTGAACTTGAAAGCAAGAGCCGGCACGGTCACCAGGGCCCTGCCCTAATCGCACAAATGCACAAAGTACAGTACATCCAGCTGCGCGTCCTGGTCTTTGCATTGATGCTCGTTGTCTTCGCAGCTGCACCCAGCACTGTCAGCACAGCTCTTGCTGCCTCGGTCAAGGCGTCAAAGCGTCAAGGCTGTGGGATCTGCTGTGAACCCAGACGACGAAGACCACGCGATTGTTAAGGTCTGAATCCCGGCCAAAGCACCCGAAGCGTGATGGCAAATCGGATACTCGCCGCAGTCCAAGGGACCTAGTGCCAGGATCCCATGTGACGTGATGAGGCATTTGTTTCTTCGTCTTGGGTATGCTTCTTCTGAAGATCACATTGAAGGCTCCTTACCTGCCACGGCCTCCAACAGTCTCGGTGCAGCCAGAGGACAGTCTTTGGCCTTAAGCTGGCACGCAGATAGCCCCTTGAACTCACACCTCTTCTCCCAAGTGTCGTCGCAAGGGCAGCCTGCCAAACTGAACGCAAGCCGTGTGTTGCATGAAGTATCGCTGCAGGTGGGGCAAAAGGCCTGTAGCTATTGCGTGGCACCTCTTCTCCGGCAACTGGCTATCATCGACTCGGCCCGCGTCCTTGGGGCCATGGGTGCCGGCACCGGTACTCCATGCGCACAGACATGCCGCCACGATGCATCATAAAGGGTGGACCAGCACGGGAGCCTAAAAGCCACAAGGTGAGGCGGGAAGGGCTGAAGGAGGCCACGCACTGCCACGCACAACCGAAGTGGGTCGAATTCGATCGAGGTGCTCTTCAGCGCTGCAGTACCTCAAAGCCATGACCCATCACACTTGTGTCACACCCCAGCTCATCCGACCAAGGTCAGTAGATGCATCCGGCGTGCACGGGACAGGGCCCAAGAATCTTGGGCTGGCAGGACACCGTTGAATTGTTGGGCTGGCCTGAGCCGTGCGACTGGCATGACACAACAAGACACAACAACATTCAAGACCGAATAGCACCTCTCATGTCATTGCCGGACGAAGTCCTGGTAAGAGCATTTCAGATCTCTGCTATCCCAACTGTTTATGGCGGCAGGATGGCTCTAGCAGCAGACTGAGGGACTTCGCACAAAGAGAAACCGTGCGTGACGTGCTCCTGCCAAATGGTGTATGTATGTGCATGTACAAATTCACCAGATGAAAAACCACATAGCACGCAATCCGTGTAGCCATTGAAGCGGCATAACTTTGCAGGTACTGCGTGCCAGGTTCAGTGCCGAATCCCCAAACGCGACCTTTGGGACGAAGACCCGTTATAACAACTCTGCCATACCTTCTCCGAACGGCTCCCTCGCTGCATCTGGTACAATCCTATGATCATATAGCGGCGGATTTGACGAGCTCCTGGACAAAGTGCGAGACAAGATTGAAGTGAAGATAGCCCGGTCCTAGTAACAGAATGAACCCTGGAAACATTGGCAATATTCTCGACATCAGTTGCCCCATTCGAAAGAGAGCGATAGTTGCTCTTCCGCAGAACGACCCTAACAGATCTGTCTCAGACAGGCTGGCTTTCGTAGCTGTCCCAAACGTTTTGCGGGCATGCTTCTTTCGTACCCTGGTGGAAGAGACAATTTTGCCGAGGAGAACTCCCTAAAAGAGAATGCTGATGCGACGAAACGGCAATTCATACTCGCGGCGACATCCGAAAGCAGATGCATACTGAAGCAGCACGTCGAAACTAC
This sequence comes from Symbiodinium necroappetens, assembly GCA_905231915.1. NCBI lineage: Eukaryota > Dinophyceae > Suessiales > Symbiodiniaceae > Symbiodinium > Symbiodinium necroappetens. The sequence continues at coordinate 8,715 of CAJNJA010021908.1, read as the reverse complement.
TAGCGTAATGAGAAACGAATGCTTGCCTGTGGCAATGTCTGCTCGGAAGCTTACGTGGTCTCTGCCTGTACAACAGCAAAGTCGGCGGGGCAGGTATGTCATGATCTGCGGCGTGGATGCTGTCTGATTTGTCGGAGTGTGTTTTGATGTTGTTCCAATGTGTTTCTCTGTTTTCCATTGGATTCCAGTAGATCTGAAATCAAGAAATTTGCAAACTCACAGAAGCGTCTGAAAACAAACGACTAAAACTGGACAAAAAGGGGCAGTACCGGAAAACAAAACGGGCAAGAAAGGAACTTACATGGAAAAACACATGGAAAAGAACTGGTAAAGTACCGGAACACAGCAACGATACTTGCATCAATGGAAAGCAATGAAAACACGCTAGGAAAAGAGCCCACCCAATGAGACAAAGGGTGGGCACGAAACGGAAGCGCTAATCTGACAAAATCAGCTCTGCAACAAAGGCATTTGCTGCGTAGAGCAAATGTGGCACCCGGGGCTTGTGGTTTCTTGATTCTGTTCCATGTTGTTCGATTTGTGTGCCTCGTGCGTTTCTTGTTTTATTCTTGTTGTTTGTTCGTGTTATTTGCCAGCATTTGTTAATTGCTCTGCTGAGCCCGCTCATTTTCAAGTTCTATGTTTCTCAGAGGCGGGGATCATCCTAAGACAGGGTCGGCCAAATCAAGCAGGAACAGGGAAGTGTCCAAGATGTGCGGGTAATTCAACTACGGGGAGTGCAGGCATGATCACCATCATCATCAACAACGCATCTTCGCCAAACGGCCTGAGATCCCGACAGACCCACTCGTGGAGGTCGTTGCAGGGGCAGGGTCTCGGCTCATGGTTCAAAAGCTGTGCATACAAAAAGGGCTTAGAGGACCACTTGCTAATCGCCTTTTTCGGGCATATCCATGCCGGCGAGGCACGGGTATCGCACGGCGATGGTACTGCTTGAAACTCAGAAACGCTACGGTCACTTGGCCGAACCATCTAAACACCACCGGTCTGACCAAGTTCATAGAAAATCTTCCGGATGACATGCTGACAACTTTATCATCTGGGGTCTGGGCAAAGACCCGTTCAAGCAACGCTGCTCGGGCGGTGGCAGGTCTGTCGGCTGGCCTCGCCATTGTTCCGAGCAGCCCCTCGTGCTCATACCATCCCAGAACATCCCATAATTTTCCAGGGCCGCAGCCATGAAGGTCGTAGGATGTGATGGAACAAACCTGGGGTCAACTTTCAACTTTGAGGTGCACCGGCGGGCGCTTGGGGCTCCCGCACGTTGGCCCGGAGGGCAGGGCAGTCCTGGCAAAGCCCTACCGGTATCACGGTCTCAGAATCGCAGTGCCTGTGATACAGCACACCTCCAGGGTTGGCTGAGCTGCCCTGAGGGGCAGTACCAGCGCTGCTGGTGGTGGTGGCAGTGCCAGTGCTGCTGCTGCTGCTGCTGCTGCTGCTGCTGCGGCTGGTGGCAGTGCTGCTGGTGGTCATGGCAGTGGCAGTGCTGGTGCTGCTGGTGCTCGTGGCAGTGGCAGTGCTGCTAATGGCCGTGGCAGTGACAGTGCTGCTGGTGCTCGTGGCAGTCGTAGAGCTGCTGGTGGTCGTGGCAGTTGCCGTGCTGCTGGTAGTGGCAGTGCTGGTGCTCGTGGCAGTGGCAGTGACGGTGCTGCTGGTCGTGGCAGTGGCAGAGCTGCTGGTGCTCGTGGCAGTGGCAGTGACGGTGCTGCTGGTGCTCGTGGCCGTGGTAGAGCTGCTGGTGCCGGTGGCAGTGGCCGTGCTGCTGGTGCTCGTGGCAGTGGCCGTGCTGCTGCTGGTCGTGGCAGTGGCAGAGCTGCTCGTGGCAGTGGCAGTGGCAGTGTTGCTACTGGTCGTGGCAGTGGAAGTGCTGCTGGTGGTGCTGCTGCTGGTCGTGGCAGTGGCCTGGCTGGTGGCCTGGCTTGAAGATTTGCTAGACATCAACAGTTTCAGTGGCTTGAATTTCTTTGAAGACAGAACACCTGCCCCTCAGCTCTGTTGATTATAAGCTGCCAAATCTTACATCCATTCCATACGCACCAAACAGACTGCGGCTGGGTTTTGCCAGTCCTTCACAAAAAAAGCGCGTCCGCAGCATTTCTTGCAAATCTATACACCTTGTCGGTTACTGGGTCTAGCACTCGACTCTTGCATTGCACGAGCCATGACGAGCCAAAAGCTCGACGATGGCCCTCATTGGCCTCACGCCCGTAGAACCACAAGTCGTTGAGGAGAGCGCGGCTGCCTCGGTGACCCCCCCCCCACACACCGCAACGCAGCATCATGCAGCATCGCAGGTTGCTGTGCAGCCCCTGACGTGCTCTCAGGGCCCAGGCTACCATCATTCCCACCGAACACGTAGAAGCCGTTCGCAGCCGCGCTCCACACCGCGGTGTGGCCATACCGCTCGGGTGGCGCCGTGCCGCTCGGGCTAAGCTGTTCCCAGCTGTTCGCCTGCGAGACATGTCTGATGCTGAACATCTCTTCGTAGAAAATTGCATGTAGATCGAATCGAAACATGGAAGGCGGCCCAAGGAGAACGCCCTGTGGTGCTGGGATTTGTCAGTACTTCACAAAACAGCGCATCCTCAGCAGTTCTTGTAAGTCTACACCTTGTCGGTTGCTGGGTCGGGAAGTGTTTAGCACTCGCATCTTGCATTGAGCCATGACGAGCCAAAAGCTCGCGATGGCCAACACTGGCCTCACGCCCGTAGAACCACAAGTCGTTAAAAACATAGGAGCCTCAGTGATCCCCCGCCCCGCACACCGCAACGCAGCATCATGCAGCCCCTGACGTGCTCTCAGGGCCCAGGCCACCATCACCATTCCCACCAAACACGTAGAAGCCGTTCGCAGCCGCGCTCCACACCGCGGTGTGGCCATACCGCGCGGGTGGCGCCGTGCCGCTCGGGCTAGGCAGTTCCCAGCTGTTCGCCTGCGAGACATGTCTGATGCTGAACATCTCTTCGTACTAGTAGAAAATTGCCTGCAGATCCAATTGGGACGTGGAAGGTGACCTAAGGAGAACGCCCTGTGGTGCTGGGATTTGCCAGTACTTCACAAAACAGCGCATCCTCAGCAGTTCTTGTAAGTCTACACCTTGTCGGTTATGCAGTTACTGGGTCGGGAAGTGTTTAGCACTCGACTCTTGTATTGCATAAGCCATGACGAGCCAAAAGCAAGCGATGGCCCTTACTGGCCTCACGCCCGTAGAACAACAAGTCGCCGAGAACATGTCCAGGCCCTCAGTGATCCCAGCCGTACACTGCCGTACACCGCAACACACGTTGCTGTCGTGCTGCCCCTGACGTGCTCTCAGGGCCCGGGCCAGAACCATGCCCACCGAACACGTAGAAGCCGTTCGCAGCCGGGCTCCACACCGCGCTGTGCCACATCCGCTCGTAGCCGCTCCAGCTAAGCTGTTCCCAGCTGTTCACCTGCGAGACATGTCTGATGCTGAGCATATCTTCGTGGAAAGTTGCGTGTAGCAGTGTAGATCAAATCGAAACATGGAAGCTGGCCCAAGAAGAACGCCCTGTGGTGCTGGGTTTTGCCAGTACTTCACACAAAAAAGTGCCTCCTTACTTGTCGCTTATAATGGGACGGGGAGGCCTATAGTGTTTAGCACTCGAATCTTGCATTGCACGAGCCATGACGAGCCAAAAGCAAGCGATGGCCCTCACTGGCCTCACGCCCGTAGAACCACAAGTCATCCAAAACGCCATAATATTTGTGGCCTCAGTGATACCCCTGCACACCGCAACGCAGCATCATGCAGCATCGCAGGTTGCTGTCGTGCAGCCCCTGACGTGCTCTCAGGGCCCGGGCTACCATCATTCCCACCGTACACGTAGAAGCCGTTCTCAGCTGCGCTCCACACCGCGGTGTGGGCATACCGCTCGGGTGGCGTCGTGCCGCTCGGGCTAAGATATTCCCAGCTGCTCGCCTGCGAGACATGTCTGATGCTGAACATCTCTTCGTGGAAAATTGCGTGTAGATCGAATCGAAACATGGAAGGTGGCCCAAGGAGAACGCCCTGTGGTGCTGGGACTTGCCAGTACTTCACAAAACAGCGCATCCTCAGCAGTTCTTGTAAGTCTACACCTTGTCGGTTACTGGGTCGGGAAGTGTTTAGCACTCGCATCTTGCATTGAGCCATGACGAGCCAAAAGCTCGCGATGGCCAACACTGGCCTCACGCCCGTAGAACCACAAGTTGTCCTCAATATAGGTGTTCACGACGCCGGCAGAATATTCGAGCATATAGCCTCAGTGATCCCCCCCACACACCGCAACGCAGCATCATGCAGCATCGCAGGTTGCTGTGCTGCCCCTGACGTGCTCTCAGGGCCCGGGCTATCAGAAATCCCACCGAACACGTAGAAGCCGTTCGCAGCCGGGCTCCACACCGCGCTGTGCCACATCCGCTCGTACGGGTACGGGCCGCTCGAGCTAGTCTGTTCCCAGCTGTTCACCTGCGAGACATGTCTGATGCTGAGCATATCTTCGCGGAAAGTTGTATGTAGCAGTGTAGATCAAATCGAAACATGGAAGCTGGCCCAAGGAGAACGCCCTGCGGTGCTGGGATTTGCCAGTACTTCACAAAAAAAGTGCCTCCTTAGTTGTCGCTTATAATGGATCGGGAAGTCTATAGTGTTTAGCACTCGAATCTTGCATTGCACGAGCCATGACGAGCCAAAAGCAAGCGATGGCCCTCACTGGCCTCACGCCCGTAGAACCGCAAGTCGGGAAGAGCCACGTTGCCTCAGTGATACCCCTCATCATGCAGCATCGCAGGTTGAGCCCCTGACGAGCTCTCAGGGCCCAGGCTACCATCATTCCCACCGAAGACGTAGAAGCCGTTCGCAGCCGCGCTCCACACCGCGGTGTGGGCATACCGCTCGGGTGGCGCCGTGCTCGGGCTAAGCTGTTCCCAGTAGTTCGCCTGCACCGCACATGTGTGCCGCTCTGCTCAGGTTAAGCATCGAACTTCTTTTGGCACCATTGGATACAGAGAAGCTGTTGACCTTTGCCCCTGCTCTGTCTCGACCTCTTTCCCTGCTACACGGCGGCCTCAACCAGCTGGGCCAGTATCGGGACCAGCCAAACCAGCCTCACCTGGTCCAAAGACTCGCCGCGTAAGTGCAGGGGTACATGCAGAAACACTGGCGATCCCGAAGTGCTACGCCGCTATGGCTATGCCTTCGCAAATGCACGTGGAAACCACAGCTGCTTCGGTAGCAGACACCGGGCAAGGCCTGAGCCACCTTGTAAACTTGAGGTAGGGTACAATAGCTTTTTTGGGTTATTGCCAGAAGCTTGCAAGGAGTTCCTGGGTATGGCGCAGAGCAACAGCACAATCGGAAGCAGCCATGTTGTAAGACTTCGAGCAAGAAGCTGACAGTGATGAGCTTGGGCATCGTCCAACCTGGGGGTCTGCCGGCAGAAGCTTAATGACTCTCTTGCCGATTGCGCCTCCACATGCCGGCCGCCAGGCTCAGAGAACATCTCTGTGATTCTGGTTCGATTCCTTCACACTAAAAATTTCGAAACCTTGAGACAGGGATGTTGCGCGGCAATAAGTGACGACATGCAGCAGGCCATGCGTGCAGGACGCTTCCTAGTCTCACATCCAAAACTCGTGGAAGGTGGCAGCCCGGTTACGATGTCGAATTTCGGCAATAAAACTGTTGCAAAGAGGGGGGCCCTCTAATTGAAGACACTTGTCATGGAGATCCTTGCGGGGACCCCTTACGTAGGGGCCGCGGCTTCCATCACAACAAAAGTCTCAAACTGAAGCTACCATGTCTAACATATGCCTTCTACACGTGCCCCCCTACGTAAGCCTGTGTTTTGAAGACAGTCGGCGGGGCCTGGTAAATTTCCATTTGCTCCAGGCTCTAGGATCCGAGACTCCAGACCTCCTCACGCTGTTGGCTCCACGTTCGGCTCTAGTCCTCTTGAGAACCGACCTAAGCGATGACTTGATGCGGCTCAAAGATCTCCTTGATCGAAAGCCCGGTGCTGCACGCGGACAAGTCCCGTTTTTTGACGCGGATTCGCAATGGGATCGTCTTCTCTTCCTTGCATGCCGCCCCACGAAGACGCGCGCAAGGTCACTTTGCATGCAAGCCCCACAACCACAAGACAAGAGCAGAAATCAGCAACAACAGACCTCAGATTTACGTGAAAGCCTGCTTTCGCGCTGTCGTCCTAGCCTGCACTACGTGAATCAAGATAAACGATGCGGGGGCTGGCAGCTCCTACAAAGGCAGCAACACACGCTCACTCAGAGGGAGGCAGCAGCCAAGACGCGTCTCACGACGTGACATTCAACAACTGAGCCTTTTCCGCGGTCAGTGCACTTGCTTCAGTTCCGCCGTCCAGCCTGTGACCCATTCCGCCAGTCAAGGTCAAGCATACTCACTGATTGTTGAGTTTGCCATGAACAGCTCAACCGCGAACAGGCCCTGCTGGGTGAGCCAATGACGCTAAGTCTGCTCTAAGTATAAAATTAGATCAAGCAGACTCCAATACACATGGTAAACTGTCAGTGTAACAATAACCGTGTTACAATGCGCACGCCAACTCAATGTTCGGCTCAACTTCAGTGCTTGACCAGAAGTGAACCATAGCCGTTTCTTCAGCAGCTGCCATGTTAAGAAGCCCCCCTAAAGTGCACCGGCCTGCGCGTGCAGCACAGCGGTATCGTGTTGAACAATCCGACAAATTCTCATCTGAACTTACGTCCGGCTGCATATAACACGATTTCCCGGCCCTGCCCGCAACCGGCAGTTGGAAGTTGATTCTGCAGAGTATGAATAGTCGATGGATGTAACCCGACATTTGCCATACGTTCATAAGATTCAAAGCACGCACAGTTGAAACAACCATCGGCATCAATGTGGTGCATTGGATCTTCATGGGCTGTGAGAAGGCCAACCGAAATTCCATCAAGCATTCACAACCCCGCTCCAACATCGATGCAAGCCGCTTGCTTCACATTCGCCTTCAAGTTGATGCTTAACAATCATCCCAACGTCCCAGCCAAACTTCCCCAAAACGGACTTGTCACAAACCTCGAACATCTCTCTGCTGCTTGCTGCAAATACAACAAGAGCAGCCACATGTTGAAGCACTTGAACCGAAATGCCAAGGAACGACGAGCAAGTCTATGATATTCTGAAACGGCATGTCATGCAGAATCAAGTGTGCGGAGGACGAGCATCTCCCACACAACATGTCTCGTCAGTGTCTCGGAAATGCTTCGACTGTGCCCGCGCGGATATAGTGACTGAGAGGAATCCAAGCACTGCCGCATTGAAGAATCGCAAACTGGCCACCAAATCTTTGCTGGCGGATCCTCTTTGCAAGTGTCTGTGTACCAGGATCTTCGATCACGACCAGTGCTTCATGCAGTTCTGCATGGCAACCGTTGATGATACAGGCCGCAGAATCCCCGCGGGCGGCTGCTCGAGTAGCCCTCTTTGAGGTTGCAAGAATGCAGCATAAGCTCAAACGTTATTCACATTAAATGTGTTCCCCGCCCGCGCAAAACGATCAAAAAGCGAGCGTTTGCCTCAAGACTGTGTGTCAGGACGCTCCGAATGAGAAGGAGAGTGCAGCAAGCCAGACAGAACAGCGTGAAAGCACATGAGATCTGATTTCAATGATCCCAACATGCAGAACATACTGACATATTTGTTCCATCCCATCACGTGCCATGGAAAGCTTGCCCCTGTTTCAACCTCAAGCGGGTCGCGAGTTCATTCAGAAAGACGCAAGTCCTTGGATGCGGCCTGAAACCCTGAATACCACCTTTCCCTCCCCTCCTCCCTTACGAGGCCAGAAACGGAATCAAGCTTATGCGGCTCAAGCCTCAGTCAGGTTGTGACCGCTACGCTATCTGGATCCTAATCAAGCAGTTCGTAGTTTAGTCTACAACTTCAAACTGCCAACTATGAGACGTCCTGTTGTTCGGGAGATGTTTGGAAGGCCGGTCTATGGGCAATTGTGCTGGGATCCTAAGCATCTTCCGGAGGGTGCGAAGCTTCCTAGTGTTTATATATACCTGGAATTGGCGCAAGTCGGTGTCACATGCTTTGTTCTGCTGTGGACCTCTCTGCATGACCTGGAGCCTCGAAGCCAGATCATCTAGTCCCCAGGATTCACCCACCGGTACGATCCAACATCCGATCTCCAAATCTCAACCCCTTGAAGAAAATCCGAATTGTAGCCGTCGTCGTCGTCGTAGTGATGTGACCACGGCTTTCGGATCAAAGAATTGCCGATGCCGCTCTGGGAACTTGGAAGGCTTCTCGGCTCACTTGCGCACCTGATCCCGGAGGGCTCTCAAAATCCTATCCCCTTGAAAAGTCCTATTTCTCGTTGTCGTCTGTTGGTGACGAGAATCTGCTCTTGGTGGCGGTAGCGGTGCTAGTGGTGGTAGTGACTGGTGGTGGTCGCATTTGTGTCGTGCTGGTAGTGTTTCTGCTGGCAGCGTTGCTGGTAGTGCTGGAAGTGGTCATAATGGTAGTAGTGGTAGTAGCAACCGTCGTGGTAGTTAGTAGTTGTCGTCGCAGTAGTAGTACCAGCAGCAGCAGCAGCTGCAGCAGCAGCAGCGGCAGCAGCAGCAGCAGCAGCAGCCGCCGCAGCGGCAGCAGCGGCAGCAGCAGCAGCAGCAGGAGAAGCAGCAGCA
>CAJNJA010021897.1:579-26611 GCA_905231915.1 Symbiodinium necroappetens | reverse complement strand
GAGAGAGAGTGAGAGAGAGAGAGACAACATTAGACTAGATGTGAGATGATATGATAGATACAGTTAGCTAGATAGCTACCAGTAGCTAGCGCACTAGTAGGTAGGCAGGCAGGCAGGTAGGTGCGCAGAAAGATAGATAGATATTCACAGACACACGCACACCCTTTCATCTTTCTATGTAAGGACTTTTGGGCACTTGCACTCGAGCAACGTCAGGCGAGGTTTGGGGGACTTAGAAGTATCAGGGTTCTTTGTTTCTTGAGGGTTTGGGTCAGAGAAGCGAGGCTTCTAGCAATGTCAACAGTCAGACTCTCAAGGTATCGGTTCAAAATTCGTGTGCGAGGGCATTTGTCCAATCAGCAACTTTTTCAATGGCATGTGCACAGAGGCGACGGGTCAGTGGCAGAAACAGATCAGAATGCTAAAGAAGCGCTCGCTTGTCCGACCAACGTCCACGTCATCGCTTCTGATTCTGAATTGAGAGCATGCCCATGCCTAATGGCATCTCGACATGAGCAACCGTACAGATACTGACCGGTGCAAAGCCCGGCAGAGCCACAGAAGGTGCCTGTCCATGACAGTCTGCACCAATCGAAAACCACATCTTCACATGCCACACTGTTCTGCTGATGCTGATATCACGCATGCATCACGGATGTGCAGACCAGCACTTTGGGTCAGGCAGCCCGTGGTCTTTTCGCCGAGACTGTCAGCAAGCGCGGATTTGTTTCGTTGAGGGTGAGACGAGAGAAAAGGAAGTTTGCATCCCTGTGGCAATCCACGGCTCTCTTGCCGGCAAATATGACCTGTGGAGGCTGCTTTGCGCGTCACTCCCGCGGAGGTTGCAAAAAATCGTATCAGAAATCTGCCCTCTAGGCCAGGTAAACAGCAATGAAACGAGCAAAAACAACGCAGCAGAGTGACCAACATGGGAAACCTCCTCCCATGCGACACCGATGTCAATGTCAATCACATGCCTGCACTGGCTTTGGTGACGGCAGTGGCCAAGCATTCCATTCATGTACATGCAGCAACAGGCACGACCAAAAAAGAAGACACAGTCGGGCTAATCGGCTAATACTACTCATATCTTCGTGCGTGATGCCAGCAAAGGATGCTTGTCAAAAGATCAGGGGAAGAATGACAGCCGTGACCGACAAAAGGAACTGTCCATGTTACGTTGCTGGGGCTTCGAAGGCAAGAACACGAGGCCGCACTTCTTGTTCATCACATCGGAAGGACATGCCTGCATGATGAGGGCGTGGAGCGAGGACCGAAAGTTTGGCAGCGGCGCCTGCAACTCGAGACATGCTTCCCATGAGAGACGAATGTTATTTGGCCTGGATGGTCAGTGTCCGACAAGGCATTGGGTCCGTGATGGTGATTGAGCTGGACACCTGTTGTCGATCGCAAGTCAGTGCAACCCCTCGGAAAATGCTCGAAGGCCTCCAAACTGCAGTAGTGCTGGAGCTGCATGAGGTCAACCTGGCGAGCAGCCAACGGCCGTCCCCCAACAGAATGAATGCTTGTTGCCGCCGGTACAAGGATGCAAAGGGATGGTAGTCAAAAACTAGAGGCGGCAAGTGGGGACCAAATGGTCATGAGCAATCCATGGAATTACGAGTGTCGTGCAAGCCTTGAGCGACAATCAAAGCAAGAGTTGTGAAAGCTGAACATGAAGCGCGAAGACTTTGTCAGAATCCTATTAGCAAGCGACCTTCCACATTCTACTCTCCGGCAGGAGCAGATTCACGCAAAGGGTGTCCTCAGGGATCAGCTAACTCTTGAGAGTTTGTCCGAACGATGCGTGCTACAGTATATCTTCCATAAAACACATTAAAGGCCGTATACTACTCAAGTAGATTACTGGCTCGCCCCTGCACGCTCATTCGACACTGGGATCCTCCGCTCCGTTGCCATCCTCCTCTCGTAGCGTGGCTAGCGCTCCAATCGCATCGACTACCTTAGACCAGACAGTCCCAGAAGGCACGATGCTAGGATGCCTGGCCTCCGCGCACACCATCTCTTGGCAGGCGATCCCGAGGCATGGCTGCACCAGCCCGAGATGGTGAACGGCGTGACATGGTGTGATCGTTCCCTCTCAAGACAACTAAACTCCTGGCCGATCTATCTTGGGCGACAAGGGAGAGCCCCCCGCGAGTTCAACTGTCTCTCGAGGCATGTGGCTGCCTGTGGACGGCCCCATATCTCGAACAGCAGGAAGGGTAGATCACCTTAACTGGTCGGTCAAGAAGACGAAAACTAAATCGAGCTTCGCAATGACGAGGGCGAAAGGTCAGAAGCTTCTGACTGATCAGCTTTCTGCTTGAGGCGGTGAAACATAAGGCTGTTTAGAATGTTTTACTTCAGGGTCTGGTCGCTGCTGCCGCCGTCCGGCTGGCACCATTGATACGCACGGATCGTTACCTCAGTCCAGACGCGTGACATGAAACCAGGCTTCTGAGACTTTCCCGCAGTCTTGAATGTCTTGCGGCTCCAACTTGTCAGGACAGGAGCCTGCCAAGCATCCACTCCCTACTACGACCTCCAAACTACTGACTACTAACTACTACAGCTACTACAACTATCACTAGCACGAGCACTACCACTCCTACTGCTACTGCTACGAGCACCCCTACTACTCCTACTACTACTACTACTACTACTACTCCTATTGCTACTGCTACTGCTGCTGCTACTGCTACTGCTACTGCTGCTGCTACTGCTACTGCTACTGCCACTGCTACTACTCCTGCTGCTGCTTCTGCTACTACTGCTGCTACTACTGCTGCTGCTACTACTACTACTACTACTACTCCTACTGCTACTGCTCCTGCTCCTGCTCCTGCTCCTGCTCCTGCTCCTGCTCCTGCTCCTGCTCCTGTTGCTGCTGCTGCTGCTGCTGCTACTACGACTGCTGCTGGTGCTGCTGCTGCTGCGACAACGACGACTAAGCTTGGCAAGCAGCGGATGCCAGCCTGAAAGACATTCTGTCAGACCAACTTGAGTAGCCGCACCCATGATGCTTTCAGAAGTCACGTTGCTTGCGACTTCTGCTCGAAGTCAGCCAGCCTCTCGCCAGTCTCGCCGAACATCGCCTCCCAATAAAATGCTGAAGCTGTGGTTACCCTCCATATGGTGTCTGGCTGCCCAGCCTGTGCTTGCTTCCAAGACAATGTGACGCGCAACACCTTCCGCGCTGCGCATTCTTCGGCTCCGAGGCCTTGGCCTGAGCTGGAGGACCCCTTTCTGTCGCTGGAAGCTACATGGTGACACATGGACTTAGGAGTGAGATTGAACTAGGTCTCCGTACCATCATAATACAAGAAGAACTCCACCATAGCACCGGCCACAAGGTTCCTCCACTTGGGCACCAGGTCCTTTCCAAAGAGAACGGACTCCGACCGGGGAAACTTTCTACGGTGAACAGATGGCTACCCCCCCCCCCCTATCTGGCGTCCTCTCCATGGACGAAGATGTGACCTGTGACAAGTGCACCAGCGCAGTTTCTGATCATCGGCCCTGTCGTTGCTGTGCCCATACTGACCCGCCTTGGTGCTTCACGATCTCAGGATGATCGATGGGGCAGTCCGGCTCAATCCAGCCGTGTGTCTTCTTCCATTCCACAACACGGCCAACCTCTTTTGATGGCTTGCCCGGCCCGTGCGTGTTCAACAGTTGCCACTCGAGTTTCAACATGAAGCTACAGTAGCAGGTAGCTGGCAGCAATTCCACAAGCTGAGATAGATAGACTAGCATGACAGCGGCCCCTCGTCTACTATTCAAATCAATGATGCCTTCGAACAAGCACCTTGGTCTTCTCGGGCTAGTCAAAGCTGAGCTGTGACACAAGTGCCTGTTCGCATGTACATACATCCGAAAATATCGGGTCTATGTTTTGAAAATCGATTCAATTCAATTTCCAAATCCTCAGGCTTTACAGACATAACGATCCCTTCAAGGTCAACATCAAGTCTTCAACAAGGACGGAAGAATTATGAAGCACGAGTTCCGGGAAGCAGTCAAACTTGCTCATAGTGCCATTCAAGCGACGATCGGAGCACCGCTCAAACGACTTCTTCGAAAGTCTCCCATTGCCGCAAAGCATTTGTTCAACTCTGAGCCGACAGGTCGGAGGAGTGCTGTGATAGCTGCAGTTCCCGTACTCCAGAGAGTCCAGGGGTGTTTTGAGGATGCTAGGCAAGCTACCAGGCTGTGCATGACCTCTCGACAGGGTCTCGCCATGGTCGGCAGCAGACACACTGACGGCAAACTCAGATTGGCATCTACACGATGGCCTCTTCACCTACCGCCACGATTTGACAATCACCAATGTTGACATTGCTGCACGGAACCAGCTCTGTGAGCCCGCGCTCTAGAATTTTAGGTCTTTAGGTGCTGGGGATAGAAGAGTCTACACCACGAAAGCCGCAGTGGCTGAAATACTGTGGACACTGGGAGTCCGAACGTCGTGCCCGTGTTGAGCACGTCGGAGCTCCTCCTCCAGAATTTGCCTGGATCAACACTGCTCACAACGTCTTAGCAGGCAAGGCGATCGTCTCTTGCTTAGACCTGCGCTGGTATTGCGTTGCACAAATGCGCATGTGTGTGAGGCGGGAATTCTTTATGGCTCATTGTACTTTGTACCTCTTCTGAGTTCGCCACTCCTCTGCAGGCCAAGGTTGGTCCTGAAGCCGCACCCAGGAGCTCCATGAACGCTCTGGGCCAACAAATATACCAAACCAAGCCGGCCCAACGAATTGTTTGGGGTAAACACGGCACTTGAAACAGGGTGCTGGCTTCATCTGCGAGGCCCCGCAGCAACCCTCGAAACACCGATTCATGTTACCGTTGCACATTGCAGTCGCAGAAGTCTCCGTAAAGGATTCCCTTCTCACTGTCCCTGCTGGCTGCAGGGGTGCCTCTTCCAGGGGTCGCTTGCGCTTTGAGCGAGAGCGGCTCCTTGTGACTTCAACAGACGCAGAGCACCAGCAAAACAAACAAAGCGGAGGTGACCCAAATCTCAAACCCCCATCCCTTGGTCGGAAAGGTGTCGAACAAGAAGTAAACTTTAGATCCGGGGATCCCGTCTAGATCATACATAAAATCATCCACGTCAGCACGAGTCCAAGAATCGCGTCGCTAGGGCCCGGACTTGTTTCCCTCCAGGGCTTCGCGAACCTCGAAGCGGGCCGGACGAGAAGAGCAAACAGGGAGCATCGCGATCCCTGCAAGGGCTGGGAGATTAGCATCCCTGTGGCAAAAGCCAGGGGCATCACGAGAAGCAAAAATCTCTCAGCAGCTTGAAATGAAAGGTCGAGACAACCTAACACCACCTTGAGCGGAGCCACTCCACCAGATGATCACATAGAGGGGAGGAACCACAAGAACTGCGATGCAGCGAGGCCTAACCCCGCAGACACAATATGACACAATCCTCCTACTCAAGGATCCCAGAGCTGCAACCTCTTGGGCTTCTCTTGCTCGTTCCTGCTCTCGCAGGTCCTGCAACAAAGAGAGGCAGCTACTTAGTAGGGAAAGGAGGCCTATGGGCCTAGGGGCGTGCTCTGATGCACAACTCTCGCCACTCGTTCTTGGAGACGCGAAGACTCTCCTCGATGGCCAGCTGCGAGCGCTCCCACCCTGGCATCAGCACAGTAGGGTTTTGGTGTTTTGGTCCAGCGATTATGCCTGATAAATCCAGAAATTTAGCCATCATGGCCATTTGACAATGGGGGCCCTTGCAGCAAAAGGCTCACGGCACTGCCTTCGAGTTGGCGGTGCCAGTCCGCAATCTCTGCCCACCTCTGTCGGGTGTGGACTATCGGCCAGCACCAAAAAAAACTACGTGACATGGAACGATGTAGAAAGCTGGGTTCGATATGCTGATAAGTTTACAAGGATTGTCAAGCGCTGCGCCTCTGCGTTGAATCTAGCACGGTTGGTGTTCGGCCCTTAGCACAGACCTTCAGCTCTGATTTTGTCTGAAGTGTCGGATACTTTTGAAGTGGATCTTACACAGACTCACGAGTCCCGTTTGCAATCGTCTCAATCGCCAGCTCCTGAAAGGCTTCAACCCTTGATATGGAGGGCCGATGGTTGCCAGGAGGTCTCGCGAGAGAAAGTCCAAGAGTTGAGGTTTTACAATAGTTGCTGAGGACCCTTTGTGGGTTATGGTCATGCATTTTGAGTAGTTTTTGATATTTTGGGTACCTCATGGTCAGGCCGTACCTGGAGCTGGCCTTTGAAAGCATCATCGGGTAAACAGCGCGGATTAGTGCAAATTACTCATCCTTGTCGCGAGCCTCGAACAAAAACAACACGAAAACCCACCTCGCGAACCCGGAAAGCGTCTGGGACTCGAGCTCACGCGCCAAGCGCTCGCGCTCCTCGCGCTCACGGCGCAGCATCTCTTGCCGGCGGGCCTGCGCATCGGATCTCACTGAAGGAACGTGCAGATGTATGTGTAGAATGAGTGTGGAGGGTATGACTCACCAAGAGCTGCAAAAACCTCTTGTAACCTGAGATCTTTCTGAAATCCACGAGGCCGAGGCCTCTCTCTCCTGCTCCTCGGCCTCACGCATACGCTCTTCGTAGGTCTGCGCCTGGCTGGAAGCCCGAAGCCGTGCCCTGCAGGGCCTTTCATCCACCTTTCAGCCCGTCCTTCTCGCGCACGAAGTTGCGGCATCTCGCCATCATCTCCTGGAGCCAGACTCAATCGCCACGAAATGCGACCGAAACATCCCCATCTTACCCTAGCTGCACCCCTCTACAATCCTCTAGAATCTGGACCTGCTTAGAGCATCTTAGAGCTCTCCTCCATGCGGACGGCGGCATCCTCGTCGCTCTGGCTCTGGCAAGGTCAAGAGGGCAGAGGGCAACTGCTTCAGCTGCCAGACAAGAGGCGTCACAAGCTCTGTCTGATGTAAACTGACGGGAATGTGACAGGATACACCCCACCTTTCGCCTCGGCTTCACATCCGCCACCTCCTGTGCACACTGAGCGGATTCAATGCAATCTCCGTTCAAATCCACTAAGCCATGACGAGGAGGCCTTGTTGGGGGCCTCCTTGTCATTGAGGCCGAAATCCCGGGCCAGCCCACACCTCTCTAGCATTCCACATGGGAGACGAGGGAGCCTCGGGTCCCCTTTCTGCTTCAACGTTTCTGCTTCAAAGCATTGAAGGCGCCTGGACCCTGCCAAGCGGACACAGGCCTCACAGGCCGACAGTTAGCCGAGCCCAACGCTGCTTGAGATACCGCTGCTGCTTGTCCGAGAAGATATGCCTTGGCTTCCCAAAAAAGTCGAGAGGGACGGAACCCTGCAAATGGCTGGGATCCTGACAAGTACTTCAGCATGGTTCGGTGCATTCGCTTGCCAACCTGGTCGCTGGAGAAGTGTTTTGGGGTTGCGAGGACTCACGATTTCTTCAGAGTTCCGAAATCAAAGACACTAGACACAGGTCCTGGCCTTCTCGTTCAGCCCATCAGCAAATTTCTCGCTGGCAAGCACATTGTACAGCCTCGGCAGCAGCGAAATGGCCAACTGTCATGTGGTGTAGGCAACCTGCGGGGATCTGAGTAGATCATGCGTGCAGATGCGTGCACCAGCTGTACCAGCAGGCACCCAAGGTCTAAAGCAACTGAGACGTTCGCTGGCTGACCTCAGCCAGAGGGAAGATGCAAAGCTGGCTGCCGCCGCATGCAAATAATTTTAAGATGCACGGGAAGGCACGACATGTGCTTTTCAGACCTCAATGCCTGCGCCTCCGTCCTCAGCCTTCGCGGATTCGCCCATCCCCCCCCTCCGCCCGCCTTCACAGCACCTTCAGAGGCGACGCGACAAGCCTTAGACTTCCACAGCGCGGCAAAGGAAGGCTGTCACTGCTCTTGTCTTGGCTTTGGGCTGTAGAGAGCCAGGATGCTCGCTCTTCCGGCCTGAGTGAAAAGGAACCGTCATGATTACAGCTAAGGCCATATCTTGACCGACGGCTCTCTGGTCAGAACAAACTCAGATAGGTATAACGCTGCGCAAGCAGAGAAGTGGTATTGGCTGACCCACAATTGCACAAGCAACAAGACTCCTGACAATACTCCACTCGCGGTCCTTGTGAAGTACTCTGCTTGTGGCCAGTATTTTGGAGCTTACGACTATCGGAGAAGGGCCAAGAATTCAACCCTGCAGCCGAGGCCGCCACTCCATTTTTAGAACCTTCTTTGGGTCCAGTTCCTCGGTGAGCGAATCAGCTCCTGCCGGTATTATAGCCTGTGGTATCGACGGGAAGACATCGATCATTCCTCTCGCGCACGCTTCCTCTCGACATCTCGTTCCAGTGGCAAGCCCCTTATGGCCCCTTCTCCCTCAGAAAGCTGGGTCGTGAGCCACGCCAGCAGCCTCCAAGAGCAGCGCATCGAGTTTGCCCTTGGACTTGCCCATGGCCTCCGGAGCCCAGGCCCGGGTCCCGAGTCCTAAACGGCCCCTAAACTGGGAGTCTAAGCTTGGAGGCCTCTGCCTCGAGACATGGGCCCCACTAAAGCACTCAAAGCATAAAAGACCCGGCGGCCTGGGCGGCCGAAGATACCCCGTCAGAGTCAGCTCGCCATGAGGAGCAACTAGCTCACAGGGCACACTTCGGGGTTTTGGCGATTTCTGATCCTTCTGAGTCTGGGGGCTCCGAAAAGGCAAATGATATCTGGAAGCCGTCGGTTGGGGGTCTCTCCGAAAACGGGGCTTGAACGCTTGCACGAAACGGATCATTCCTGAAGTGGCAATCTGATGTCCCTTGTCTCTCTGCTTTTGTTTTGACATGTTCTGACTGCCCGAAAACGATCCATGCTTCCGCTTCTTTGTTCCGGCCTTTTGGTTTGCTTACTCCGGCTTCCGGATCGCTATCATCTTCTTGCACGGCTCTGGGCCGACAGGAGAAGGAAAGTCGGAGCCAACGTCAACTCAAGCATAAATCGCCCTTCCAACATCAAATCCTGAAAGCCAGAACAGCTCCAACGCTTGTTCTCGCGTCGAGTCGCGGCAGTCTTTCTGAGCGCAAACGGTCGTGAACTTTCCGTATCGGGTGCTAAGTCGACTGGGATAAGAATGCAGTGGCCTTGGCACCATGCTGCTAAGGTTATGCTCGCGAGTCCTTCCCGTCGCATCAGAAGCTAAATAGCTCAAGCCTCACTGGCAAGGCATCAAGCTCCGCGCAGTTTCTGCCTCAGTCTCTGGAACATTAACATATGGAGTATTCAACTCGGAGAAACCATGTTGGCCGGCATGGCAGCCCACCCGGATCAACAACCTGGGAAAAGCTGAGCAGCCGACGTGACCCTACCACGCTGGAAGTCTTCGAACTTGATGCGGATGTCTGCGGCGCCAATTCCGGAGACCTGGCGTTCGACCGTGGTAGACAGTGTCGCTTAAAGCGGCACTCACACCCCGATGAGGCCTTCTCTTCGACTGCTAGAAGCATGTCCAGCAAAACTTGTCCGACAGCCAGGACGTGAAGCTCTTCCTTATGGCAGTAACAATGTCAGGCAAACATCGCAACCAGAAGAGGACCTGGACCTTGAAAGATCCGCATGTTTTTCACTGGCCCACATGGCACACTGTTTTCGACATGATGCCGAGCATAAACGCGATAGCAGGTTTAGTTGGCAGCCTCCGCATGCTTCAACCACAGAGCCACTTTGGCATCTGCCACCGTCCTCGGCACGGCTGGGATAGCCAGAACGAGTTGAACAAGCTTCAGAGATCTTCAGAGCTGACCTTTTTCCTGATCTATTGAGTCTATTGAGGCACCGATCATCTGGCTTCATTTCATGTGAGATTGCCCTGAGCCAGCCATTGCGGGATCAGGATGCAGCAACTTAGCTCCCCGCAACGAGACTGCAACACCTCAACCACAGCCACTGATCTCTGTGTCGGCTGGATTGCTTGTCATGCGACTTGGGCATGCAGCATGTGACAGCTCCTAAGAGTGACGCCGCACACGTCGGCATGACCCTCGAAATGGCTCCGTAGGAGACCACTTGTCAAGGCCTGGGCACACGCCCTAGACCACGCCGGGCTGCACGCTGCCCACGCTTCCAAGCGACAACGAACATGTTATGACGATGCTGCCATGGTTTGTCGGAAACTGCTTCTGCGGGCGAAACATAGAGGCGACTGAGATCCCAACAAACCACACCTGGAAGGCAGGACGTACGTTGGCGACAAACCCTACTGCCCGCCCACAGCATGCCTCGGTGAGCGTGGCCCGGCCTCGTTCAACAACGGCACAAAATCCTGCTGCAGCTTTGTTCAGAACTCGCGGGCAGTTCCGATTTGTGACCCACCGCGAACAAAGATGACAAAAGTGGGTCCCTGATTGGCCTGCAACTGGCATGACCATGTGTGCCCAGCATCGCCCAGCCCTCGTGTGATATCTGTGGCCCCGCTGGCCGCTCCTCTGCGTTCCGAGGCAGGCCCAGAAGCCAGCGACCCCCGCAAGTCAGCGAGGCCTCCTCGCGAGCCTCGCTTCAGCACCAATCTGTCGATGCTCGACGATGCTCGAATACCGAGAAGCACGGATCCCACAAAAAAAGGACACAACATAAAGCGAGTTCATTCCAGAACAAAGTTCTGCCCACGCTTGCAGCCCGACTTGGGGCTCAGCTAGAGCTCCTACGCAGCCCAGCTCTGCCACAACGGCTGCTACGGGGAGCCGGGCCGGGACGGTGCCATCCGCGAACAGCGCCAGGCCGGAGCCGGCGGGCCTCCGCGGACGGGAAGAAGGAACCATGTGTCGTCGGCTTAAGTACGCGAGTTTTCTCTAACCACTCTAATTGTGCTGAGTAAAACAGCAGAGCATACTGAAATAAGCGGGCATAATGAAGTAAGCGGCGCGAGGAAAATTTCGATAAGACGGAAGCACGCTGCCATAGCACAACGCTGTAGCGATGTAAGCTTACGACAGGTGCATAGCACTGCGCCGGCATGACGTCAGAAAACGATGCATGACCAAGCAGATGAAGACGAAGGGTCAAAACAGAACGACTCGAGGGGCAATCGCAAGAAAACGACCCATGCAGCAGAAAACGCAAGCGCATAGACAGCGCAAAGGCTCGGTTGCGGGCAAGCGCATTTTACAAAAGCACAGAATAAGCAAAACCTACGGGCTACTCCGAGCAAAGCAGTCTGCAATGTTTGCAATCTACCAATGATGTCCGAGCAAGCGAGAACTTTAAATAACTTGAAAAATGTGTGCAGCATGCAAGTGGTGACAGAATTCTCTCAGACTCCCGGCAAAGTACTGGGCACATCCTGGAGCTGGGCTTCTTGAAAAATCCCTCCTGAGATCACACTGGCAACAGCCACTGACAGAGAGACCGCACGGTACATCGACGATCGATCTGTTTCGGCATGGCTGGGATGAGAGCAATATGGATACAGAATCTTCAGCATGTCCTACGGTCCTACGACAGATGCTGAATCTGTTCGGAAAGCCTGGATTTAAACACAACAATGGCTCATCAGCGTGCCATCCAACATGTTGCATCGTCAGGCAACGGGTCCACAGTTCATGTGTCCCGCTGTCCTCCGGCTTTGCGGAGAGCTTGTGTCCCAGGCTGGCCTGTAACAAGCCCAGTCTCTGCTGGGTTTATACACTGGACTTCTCAGAGACTTCCAAGCACTTTGACTGCGGGAAGGCATCTCATGACTCTTTGTTGCACAAGCAACCGCCGGACTAGCAACACCCTCCTCTTGCAGACAGTCTCTCGGGAGTGCAAGACAGAGTGCCGTACCGCTCTATTCGAGAAACTCCTGAGCTGAGCCGCTGACCAAAAGCATCGGTCGAAGTTTGCCACAAGTTGAAAGGCTTCGGCACGGCGTACTTGCCTGTGCAGCAGATCCACCGCCACGATGTCTGAACGCTATGTACGCCGCTCGACAATGTTGGGCCACAGCTCACTTAGTGCCCAATCCGGGCGAGTGATGGCCTTCCCGCTCCTGCGTGGAAGAAACCTTGATATACCTTGATCATGCATCCTCCAACTGCCCGGATGCCAGCTGGTCCCTGAAGCGAAAACCGGCCTTCAGCAAGGCCTGCACAGGAAGCTGCGTCCGGCCTCGGCTGTACACTGGTGGGCCTGTTCTGGATCGAAACTGACCCCCATGCGAGAAGAAACAAGAACAAAAGACGAAGTGATTGAGCTGTTGCTGCGCTCCTATTGAGTACAAACAGAGCCAAGAACCATCATCGGAGGCTTGGTGCATGTCCGGTCAGGTAGAGGACGCTTCCACCCCAAGAGTCGAAGTGCCAGTGTTGCGAGATGGTGGGTGAAAAATACATCATCGCATGTTCATGTTGGAAGGCCATTCAGGGACGGATGCGATCAATGCACATGACCAGGACATCTTGGGCACAGACATCGTCATCCAGTCTGCCGCCTTGGTTGCTCAGACTTACTCATGGCATAGAAGTGGCAACTGCCCCGGATGTGACAAAGGTCCAGGCGGCAAACGGCTGGGCAGGCAGCGGGTAGGACGATGTCATGTCGGGCATCCTTGGGTAGTCGAATTCGGACAACACCTGGAACACCTCTACTTGACACCCTGGGGCCCAAGCATGTTCTCGGAGTAAGGCGAGTAGGGCGCCGGCCACCTAAGCTGATTCTGGCATCATGTGGCACCCTACACTATACGCTTACTCCTGTGACCATTAGATATCCGAGATGCACCACAGATTAAGCCGCGTGCGACATACGGCCATGCACAGCGTAGTGTTTGGCTGTGTTGATACTGCTAGGTCTGCTAGGTCCTTTAGGTCCAGGTTCGGCTGCTGGTCGCGGAGCTTGAAACTCATGACGTAGTGTGACCGGCACGGGTCCTGAGGCTTGGCTCCCGGACCACGTCTGCACTCCTCCCCAATCGCTGATGCCCTCCAGCATCTGAGGCGATGTGAAGTCGCCGAGTACGGCCTTCAGTGGCAGCATGAGCACCGAGCAGCAGCAGCAGCAGCAGCAGCTGAAACGGTGTTCCCATCACCGCTGCAGGGGTTGTGCACGGGGCCGGGCTTTAAGTCCGTGAAGTAGCACGAAGACCTACTGCAACCTGGTGACATTCCCGGACCATTCCCGAGCGATCCAAAAACCTTGAACAGGTTGCAGTCTGCGGCGAAAGCCTTTTTTTTTACCTCCCGCTGTTGTAATCCTTGGGCATTGGCTGGCGAGGGCTGTGCCTGCAGTGATCGTAATGAGCCCGCGAGATGGGCCGGACTGGAACCCTCCTACTCCAAGATCTTGGGGTTCCATGCTCTTTCTGCAAAGCTCACCAACGACTGAAGCTACGAAATACTGAATATTCTCCACTTTTCGTCGGCTGTGTAAGGCTGATCCCGAGCTGCGATGGGAGATGTTGACCCGCTGCAGAGCAGGAACGACTATACGTATAGAATACAAAACTGGAAACGCGGCATAAATCATAAAGATGTTTCTGTGCGGTTTCGGGCTCGTCGCAGCACGGGATCTGATCACGCAGGGGCCCGGTTGGCCAGGACCCCAAACAAAATTTGGGGGACCGGCTACGCATAGTTAAGCATTCCTTCCAGCTTCGAGCTTGCATCGCTCAGATGACTGGATCTGCAACATGCGGGTCTCTTCTGAACCCAGATGATGCCGTGACTTCAACATGCGACGGCACTTGCAGCTCCACGTCTCAAGGCATTGCCACAGAGGAAAGGCTGTAACATGCTGTGAGCTTGCGTAAGGACATCGGACGAAAATTACCACTCGGGTGCTTCGGGATGCTGCGTCTGAAGAGCTTCGCTGACAAGTGCCAGCTGCTACAAAGCCACCATCTTCAGAATTCTCAGTGGGCTCCATGGCGTTCCTGCGCCTCCACGCTATTCCGCACAAACTTCTTTGTCTCCACTACAAGACGCAGATAAACGGTTGTGTCTTCGAGGCGGCTCAATGGCGTCGTACATGCACGCTGCACCGTTGATGGCTTGGCGCAGATTCCCGCAAACCCTCACTGACCCGATTCTTGCCCGCAAGTACGAGTACGAGAGTACTCCGAAAGAGCTCAGGACACCTAGCTTATGTGTTTTCACAGTGGTGGCCGGGGGAAGAACTCCGCCGCATGCTATGGGGTCTGGTAAGCTTGCGCCTCGAGCATAAACATACCTCACAGTAGATGCATGGATGTGCTTCCCCGCCTTTATTCGGTGGAATGCCCCGACTCCGACACTTGGGCGTCATCTGCGAGGTGCTCTGATTCTGAGCTTCTCTGGCGCAGCATGTCCTTCGTGGCTCGGAGCTTAGGAAGTCGACTGTCGTCGGGAAAGGAAAATAAGCATTGCTCTCTCAGGCCAGGAGTCATCGGGAGAGGGATCCTGGCTCCACACCAGCCGAGCCTGGGGATTTCTGGGTGCACCAGAAGACTCGTCCGGCAGGGGGTCCGCTGACGTGTCTGCTGCCTTGGTTGCGACCTACGAGAAAGCTCCCAAAAAGCGATGGCCCAACCTCGCCAAGTTTCGGGGCTCGTCGGCTCTCCTGCAGAGCCGAAGTGCATCTTTTTTGTTTCCCAGGCTACGATGTTTGTTTGGACTCCCGCCAGGGTCCTGAAGGCTCTTCGGTCTCAGACGCCTTCTTTGCTTCATCCTGGGGCACGCGGAGGTGCGTGTTGCCGAGCAGGATGGCCGATGGGGATGACGGTGCTTCCGGCGCAACCTTGCAACACGGGGACTCGAAAGCCTTTCATGCCTTTCAGAAGCCCTGGAGCTCTGATGATCTGAGAGGCCTCCGACGGGATGAACTCGGCCCGGAGCTGCATCAGCTGGCGGCAAGCCTTTTCTGCCTGCCATGCACGAGTGGAGCTTGGCGGCTTCTCGCTCCGCTTAGGAGGAAAGGGAACGAGATTCGACGCAAGCTGCCAAGTTGCCATGGCAAGTCGTAGTTCCGTGGCTTCCAGCTCCATTTCCGCAGACCTCGGACATTGAAAGACTTCAATGGCGGCTACGGTCGAGAATTGCAGCATGCTCCAAGACTCTGTGCCGGTGACACATGCTACAGTATGTGCTGCTGGAGACCTTCTCATGGCCTTCTCATCGATGCTGATTTGTTCCAGGTACCGTCGACGAGTGAGCCAGCCGGCCTCAGACATCAAGCAAAGAGCGGACGCTCCCGCTGCCTCACCATGCTGGCTGTTAGAGACACTGCACCGCGGCTTTGCCAGACCGACAGAGAAGCAACACGTTTTGTTTGGTCCAGGCTACAATAATTGGGGCCGTAACAGTTTCAAGAGCTTTTTTTTTTTGGGGGGGGGGTGCTTATTATGCCGTAGTTAGCATCGGGTTGTGGGGTGAATTATGAATTTCTATGCCTCTAATAATAAGGAGCCAGGACTAATGTTGCGCACCTTCGCTGATGCCAGTTGAAGCTGATGGTCCATCCACTGGCAGTTCTGCTGGTCCAGAAACACGCTCTCCTGCCGAAGCATGCCGCGCCACCGATTGAAAGAAGATAACAAGTCCGGGTGTCGAGATTTGCAGCAAAGCTTGGCACCTGCCCCCTTTCAGCTAATGTGCAGCGAAGACGCACCGAGCATGTAAACCGCTCCCACGGTCCTGACGAGCCAGGAGCTCATCCAGCGCTCTTCCTCGAAAGCGAGCCGGTAGGGCTTAGGGTTTTGAGGCCCCAGTGGCCCAAGCAGCCGAAGAGCTTCTTTGCCAAAGCTGCACAGCCCTAAGCCTTCCCGAACCAGGTCCCAGTTACGCACACTCATGTTCTTCGCCAGTGACCCGCCGACGCGCAGCCCAAGCTCTTCACCGAAAATACCTGAGTTCGGGCACACGGAGTTGGCCTTGACTTGGGGCCCTGGAAATTCACCAAAGAGCTCCTGAATGACTTGGGATCGGGGAAATGGAGCGTGTGTTGAACGAGGCGTCTACCTGGTCTACCTGCAGAAAAGCTAGAATGAAAAGCAAAAGCTTTGCTGGCAAAAGCGTGTGATGCCAAATATGTTCGCAACAGCTTTGTCCACCGCATCCTCCACTTCTGTCATCGGGTCATAGGCATCGCCGACGCACGTGTAGCCTGATACGGGAAGTGGCGTTTTGAGGGTTATTGAACTGCAAGCAACTGGAAGGCCGTCTGGCAGAGACGAGAGGCTCTCTTGCTCCATTCCCGGCTCTTCACCCGGTCCCGACATCAGATTGGGCAAAGTCCCTTGAGCCCTCGAAGCTCGCAAGTCGCCACATGGCCGACCAGAAACAGAAAGCTGACGGCTGTTTCTCGCTGATCCATGCTGATCCCATACTCGTTTTGGTGCGTAACTGGCGACTGGAAGTTCAGAACGGTGCTCTGGCCACGTAGCCGCTAGCCCCTGCCCCCAACCTCGCGATGATTTTCACAACTGCTAGAAGGTTCACAAGCAGTCTTGACCCCGAAAAGCCCCTGCAAGTGTCAGCCGCCCCTTGAACTTTCTGCCTTGTGCACTTACGAGTGGATTCACATTCCCATCAGACGGAGCTCCCAAGGCCCAAGCCGATAAAGACGGGGGAAAAGCCATGAAGGCAGCGGGCTCCCACCGAGACCAGCACCTCAAGAACGAGTTTTCCCGACTCACAGCTTGGCTAGGGTTTTGTTCGATTGCAAGTGTCGGGTCGACTTAACAAGTTCAACATGAGTGTGCACGCTCGTTCACTCAGTGTCTGCGGAGTGGGGCCTTTGTTAGCCTCTACCTCGCGTAGTCCACCCTCGGTGCGCCAAAGCGACAGACCCCTTCTGGATACTTATTGGAAGCATGCGGTGACTCGCGGCACCTTCTGCAGAACCAGTTGCCGGACCATTCCTCGTGTCCTGGCTTAGCTCTCGATATCTCTCGTGCACTCATGGAGCTCTCCCGACAAAAAGCGGGATTGGAGACAAACCTCTGGAGCAGGGCACTGCTAGGCGAGCTGTGAATACCATTTTGTCTCGCAGGAAAGCGTCCTTCGCAGCATGGACGTCCATCAGCATAGCAAACCTTGCCAAACGGTACCATGCTACAGGCAAACCGCACAAACTTCAGCAAAATCCATGCGATGGTGCAGCCCGCTTCTCTCGCCTGGTATGTTGAAGTATTTTGATTTCTTATATGTACACCCACCAGAAGTCCCAAACTTCGTGCCTTGGCATGAAATCACCATCACATCCGGTCACTCACTCCAATGATCCGAAACCTGGGATCTGGACATGCTTGCAGCCATCACAACTCCGCAGTTGGATGTTGGTGGAATCTGCAAGGATGCCAGGCGACACCTGTACAGGAAAATCGCAGCGCTGCAAGCGTGCTGTTATACTAGTTCCGAGCCTTTGCACCCGGAATACCCGCAATCTGAGGCTGGCAAACGAACTGCGGCGGCTTCTCCATGCGTATGCTGACAAGCCGATCATGCTTTAACCTACACCTTTTAGAGGAGGGTTGTCGATAGCCACAGCAGACAAATCACAGGGCCTCGAAGCTCCAACAGCGAACCTGAGGGACACTGGCAGGGGCTTGTTCGCGAGTTGACTGCGTTTCATTGCTGCCTACTTCATGGGCAAGCCGCGGCCAACGGAAGCTTGCGGCTAGCGCGGGATCGTTTCGGAGACGCATGGTCAAGACAAGAGGGACTGGAGAGTTTGGGAACTGTAACACCGTAAGCCATACATGACCTTAACGAGGGTGCTCTGAGAATAGACACAGCTCTGGGCTGCAATCATGGCCATGTCGGACACTAGAGCACTGCCAGGAATCGTTTGAGGTATCGTCACCACCGTGACTCAGGAGTACTCGGCACATTGCGTGACAAGATTGGTAAGATCCAGGCGTAGGTGTCGAACCTCACCGGAAGGGGGTTGAGCCTGCACCACAAAACGCTTCCGAGCAGTGGGGAAACAAGCCGCACATGTACATACTGATATTTGCCTGCTTGTTTTTCTGCACCTTTGCGTTATGTTTTGCTATTTGCCCAAGGTATGTCGGCTTTTTCCGACTCGAGGACGCAAAGTTTCTGTGTCTGCATGATGCATGACATGCATGGCAATCATGTGGGGGGTGTGTGCATGCGCTTGCGCATGCGCATGTCAATGTATGTATGTCAGTACATACGTAAGTACGTATGTATATATATATATGCACGGCCTTTGCTTGCTCAAAGTGATGCTCAAGACTCATCTCGTTTAGGGTCTGGCTGTGCGTACCATCAAAGACCGAGCCAGGTGGAAAGATGCTGATGCACATCATCGCCAACGGTACAAGCCCAACCTCTCTACGCCTCTAGACCCTAAAGATCCTCAATGCTAAAGATCCTGGGCTCCGCTTTTTGCAGCCAGCCTATACTAAACCCTAAACCCAAAAATTCCCTAAACTCTAAGAGCTTACTCCCTGAAAGCTTGACCTTCACAACCGCAGCACACAATTGTGGGCAGTCCTGCATCGGTCCGCCAGATCCCCCGCCATGCCCTGGCATTCGCCGAGGATAGCACACCTCAGTTCCAGGCTTCTCTCAACCGACGGTCTCGAACCGCAAGTCAATAGACTGGGCGAGGCATCTGTCCAGCTGTTGCAGGGTTAGCAAGGAATAGCCAGGGCAGGTTGTTTTTATAATGTAGGCCAGTCCCTGCCCTGTTGAGCATGGATAACTCTGCTCAACATATGCTGGCTTGTTCAACTGGCTAGAACAGCTGCAACATGCTCATGTGCAGCTTCCCGGTGATTTCCTGTCATTGCACGGGCAAGTTGAAGAATGTTGAAGAGGCTGCCGACTCATCGGGAAGAGGTACACAAAAGGCCGAGACGAGATGGGACTAGGACCAAAGAAAGGTCCGAAAGCTGATCAACCCAAGCCCACTGAACCCCAACCCCAAAATTTTCCAAGTTTGGGGGCCAGAGCCGTTAAAAAAGAAATCAAACGAAACCCGCTTCATGAACTGCAAGACTGACTCTTAAGGTCATGGCAGCGTGGCCGGAAGAGCTGTTCTCCTCCTGAAGGCAGGCAGACCTAGGGCCCTAGAGGCAGACCTGACATCAAAGTGGGTTAGGGTTTAGGGATTAGGGTTTAGGGTTTAGGGTTGTGCCACAATTGGTCGAATTCTCAAAAGACCTGCGGCGCAGTGGGCAGCGCGACCGATGAGCACGCACCTTGGCTGTGGGCTCCGGCTGAACTTTCTGATGATAATAGTACTGATATGAATATGAATAATAAGTGTAACAACAAGACTAATAATCAGCATCATCATGATAATGGTAAGCTCCCTGCCCTGGCTATGAACCACAGAGACACAGAGCCTCCCTTCAGTCTAAGTCTCCAGACCCACCGGAAAGTGATGTTGATGCGCTCCTGGGCCAGCTGCTCAAGGAAGGCTCATACACTTATATACTCTCGCTGCATTTTGTTGCTTTTTGATTGCAGGCTTGGCCTCTGGCATGTCTGATGGGCTCCCGAGGGTTGCACTTGGGCACAAAGTGCAGACAGTGCCGCTGCATACGGCCCTGGCCACAAAAGCAGGAGGCTCGGGGCATGCATCGTAAGCGAGATGGAGAGCCGAGGAGAGTCAGCAGACCGCGGGGCTGGTTTGCAAAGCTTGTGGACCTCCATGGTCAAGATGTCCCCGTTGCAGAGGTCCGTTTCAACGATGCTTCCGGTCACTGGATCCTAAGCAAGTTCAGCAACAACCAGCAACTTCTGAGTGAGTGGAAACGTACACGGTGCAGGCTGGACAGGGCCGCTGATGTCAAATGGAGTCGTGCCGTTCCCCTGCATAAATTACTCGTCTCCTCATCAAGGACCCCTTTTTCGTGTGAGGCGACCCGCTTTCTCATGTTCAACACCACAGTGCATCCTTCTTGCCACACCTGTTGCACACCTCTAAGCCTGAGCCATGCCCAGCTACCGACCTGAAAGAGCATTGGCAGCTCGGTTTGAGTGATGGAAAAGCGGCTGAATGAGCTATGGCTTCCGAAGGGTTCCCCCAATCCCGCCTTCCACTTTCCCAAGATGACATAGCCCAAAAGATCAAGATTCGTCTTGAGAATCGCTCATTGAGTAAGCAGCATCTCCTTTCAAGCTGCGTGCAGGCTTTTTCGCCCATGCCCGCGTGTTGGACAGAGATTCACCAAGCCCCGCCAATTTGCAGAGGCGGTGCACCATCTTCTGCCATCAACCTACTGGCTTCCACATCATCATCTTGCAGGTCTATGGCAAGCAATATGCCGCTTTGCGGCAGGGTACCCGACTGTGCCGGGTGAAACTGGAACAGGAGCAAGCTATTCAAACATGGCTGCGTCCACCATATCGTCAAACATGCTGACGTCGCCAAGGCCCTGACGACGCAAGACTGGCTCCTAGCACGAGCTGCAAGGTACTTCGAAGTCACCAGGCTAACTGGCAATAGCTAGCACTGCACAGCCAGGACACGCGACTGCCAGTAGCAGACGCATGAAAGGGCAAACTTCACTCCTTCAAGTTTTGAGCTAATAGCTGCTCCGGTTCTTCTGATGCCCGCAGTCCTCCATCGTCAGGTCGACGACTGTAGAGACACGGTCTTCCTTCTCCATACCGGCCCACATCTCAACTATTGCCTGTTCCAGAGGCGGCTTGCCAAGACATTGCTGGTGGGAGGGGGGAAGAAACTCATGAACCTGCAGATGAGGAAAGCAGCTGATTCCGCTGTTGAGTTTTTCGTGGCTTCCGGATGACAAGTCCACCAGCCAACTCCGCGAAGACACACCGAGACCAGCGGATTCGACTGTTGAGTTGACGATGAATATCGTGCTGATGCTGCAAAAATCGGGACAAGCCCGAAGATAACGATGACGATGACGGCCATGATGATGACGATGAGGAGGAGGAGGAGGAGGAGGAGGAAATGGTTATGGCTTATGGCTAAAGCGGTAAAATGATGATGCGCTTGATGATGATCATGATGAGGATGGTGGTCATGCTGATGGCGCCTACGATTCTGATATGACGCTGGTGGTGGTGGTGGTGGTGGTGGTGGTGGTGGTGCTGCTGCTGCTGCTGCTGCTGGTGGTGGTGCAGGTGCTCGTACTACCTGTGCTGCTCAGATTGTGCTAGTACTGCAACTAGCCAACGCCACCGTGCTGCAACTTGCGAGCCTCAGCACCCACCACGAAATCCAGCTTGTTCTTCTGCCTGGAGTATGGGCGCATTGCTGAACATGGCCCAAGCAGACAGAAAGAATCACAAGAACGCGAAAGACGATATCGGAAAATCATGTAAGAAGCCCGGCCAACCGCTGCTGGAACCCAATCAGACGCGGCACCGCCCAATGCAAAAACATGACCGGGGACATCTCGTTAAAGCTGTTTACGGTTCGATCCGTAACCATGGCCAACAAAGGCAAACCCAAGTACGACATCGAAATCGAAAATCCTTCATCTTGAGAACAAGGCGTTCGCAATTCCTTCGGTCAAAAAATGACCCTTCGATCCGGCCGGAACAGCGATTTCTCCCCACCCGTCCACGTCCATTCTTGTTTTGGCCATGACCACTGTAGCTCAACGGCAACCCGAAAGCTGTTCCGGAGGAGCAAATCGTGTACCTGATTTTGATGTTGCTCGTCCGCCGCTCATGTGTTTGACGGCTTCGGCTTTCTGTTTCCTGTCAGAAGCTTCTCCCTTGTATTTCGCTCGATACTTTCGAGCTCACAGGGAAAGCCTCTCTGGCAGTAGTGTCCGTGCCCTGGCCTCCCTGGATTCCTGCACCCAGGAACCGCCTTCCTCTCTCTCAGGGGACCGTCTAGAGTCTACAGCAAGTATAGGACTTGGGTTTAGGATGGAGCCTGTCTGGTGTTCACATACCCCTTGCTTCTCTTAGTACATGTCCCGACCCCGGGTCTGCAAGCAGCTGAGTTAGTTTTAGAGTCTGACATCTTTTGACCAGGCGGCTCGGTCCAGATCTCCACCGCAGAATCTGGGGCAGAGGAGGCCAGTAAAGGAGCCTCCAAGTCCTGGAAGCGCTTGCGCTTTGAAGATACTCAGACGCTCCAAGCAGGACACCGGGATCAGGGCTTGAGGTCCTGGGAAAAGCCAGCATCATCACAGCCACAAAAAACCAAGAGGATGAGGATCATGGTGAACGGTGCGATGCTTATGGTGCTGACGATAATGATGAAGGTGGAGACTATGTAGATACCAGCCGATGAAACAGAAAGTGATAATCGGTAATGGTCGCTACTGTTCTTTTAGTATTGGTAAATGTCATGGCGGGGATTGCGGGTGTGCTGGTGGGCGGTGGCGGTGGCAGCTGCTGCTACTGCTGCTGCTGCTGCTGCTGCTAATCTGCCACAGTACAGTGGTTTTTGGTAGTGCTTGAGATGGTAGGGGCAGCAGCGTCTTCGACAGTGATGTGGAGCACTGCTTGCGTCATTGAATAGCTGAACAGTAACGAGCAGACACAGGCACCGCAACCACCGGAACTCCACGTGATGCTTGTCTGAACGACTGTCATAGTAACAGTAGTGCTACAAGACAGCTTGGGGGATATGGGGGACTTGGAGATGTCTTGATATCAACAACAGTTGAAACCGCAGCATCGCTCGCAGTCAGAGCAGCACTTATAACTTCTGCCCTCAAAACGGGGGTTGGGAGAGCTGAAGAGGCAGATTTGGTGGTTTTCGGGGTCTGGATGTCGCTTGCCCTGAAGGCTCAGCACGGCATGACATCGTGAAGAAGCCCGGCTGTTGGGGTGCTGTTGGCTTCGTTGAAGATCCTGTTTTGACACACAAAAGGGGCATGCAAGCAAGTGCTGCCAAATCTGCTGTACTAGCCTGTCGGTTTCAAAGAGATTCGAATCTGCGGATCAACTGTGCCCTGCCTGGCCTTTCAGGCCGGGAAGGTTGGATTGCGTGTTCCGCGTTCGACAGTTGTTTGTACACTATGCAGGTCATTCGGGCTTGGAAATGTGTATTGGAAGCGCATGCGGCGTCGTTGGCGTAGCAGCACGCTAAGACAACAAGCACCAGCTCAGCAACGTGGAAGTCTTCGGCACACAGCTGCATGTCAGTTTCGGTCCACGTAGTGTATGGGTGCGGCAGTTTCACACGAGATACATTTTGGGGGACCGGGTCTGACGTGCACGCGTGCGCGAAAGACAGATTTAAGCTGCTCAGGGTTACTGCGCATCGTGTGTACGATTTACACACAAGCGTCAACCCGACCAGTCCTGGATGCGTAGATTGTGGAAATACTGGTGAAACCATATCTTCGCATGAGGGCTGTGTAGATATACAGTGTGTGGCCCTGCAGGCTCTGCATGGCACAATGCACAAATCATCAGCACTTGATCCTTGTTAAAGTAGGAAACAAACTCAGCAGGACACCTTGAGAGCTGAATTGTGCATGAACTTACGGCCAGATGAAATAGATTTGATCCACCCAGCCGTCATTCTCTGACGGTATGCTGAGCGGGCTTTCCGTTCTGGACCGCTGCACAGGATAAAACAATTCTGCTTGTTGTAGATATGCTGGGCTCGAACCCTCAGTTGGCGCTTGAAAGTAGCACTCCAACACCTCAAGCTCCAGATCAGCACGTGACGTCGGTGTAATACACCAGGGCATATACGATTGGCTAGGTCTGCGTCCTCACTGGAGCTCTTGTAACAATGACTGCTGCACGCAGTCGCATGCAGATCGCATGCAGAAACGGAAGAAGACTAATTAGTCTCCGAAACACAGATGCTTGATATGTGTGTTTCGGATCCAAGAAGGCTCACTGCGGCAAGCCTTCTTCACCATGCATGCTTCACCGAAGTTGAGTTGCCACAACTTGGGAACATCCCCGGCGCCTAAAGAAAGAAACTGAGTTTTCCATCCGCGCCAAGCACTTGCGTGTAAGCCGGCTCGTGTCTCAAAATCGTGCATGCCTGAGTGGTATTGATGTTGGCTTCGTGGGGTGCCGCCATCTCACCCGGCAGGGCGACAGCAGCCTCCATGCCGTCCGCAAGACTGCACGAGGTTGCGATTTGAGATCCAGGCTCGCTGTTGACATCTGCTCCTGCTGATGCCTCTGCTTGTGCTGTGGATTCATAATGACAAGGCCCGCGTGGCAATGGTAGCGGCGTTTCTGTCATGAAGTTCTGGCTCTGAATACATCTCCGTGGCCCTTTGCCCCTCAATGGCTCCAAGCGGAGTGGAGCTCGTTTTTGAAAGCCCGGAACGAACTGGCCCTCGATGCTTCGGATACTCTCCTTCGCTGCGAAGCTGTCTTTTCGGAAGCGCATCACTGCGTAGCCTCTCGACTTCCCATCCGGAAAGAAGGGCATATCCATGTGGAAGCCCGTCAGACCTTTCGACTCGAGGAAGTTGAGCAAGGTTTCCTCCTGACACTTCGCAGGGATGTTGCGCAAGAAGAATGCCACAAATTCTGCCTCCTGGTCCTTGGCCCTCAGTGGTCTCAGGGCCATGTGGCTCTAGGCCCCTAGGCCCTCAAATAATTACTCGATGCTAGAGATACCCTAAAACGGGCGCTTTGAGCCGAAACTATCGGACAAAACACTTCACCAAGCAAGCCCTAAAAGCATTGGCTTACTGCCTTCGGGTTCGGGATGGCTGAAGGTGTAGAGCTCGCAACAGATAGCACACCAAGCAAGAATGAAAGACTCAGGCACGCAAGCTGCGTGGGTATCCTCGACGAGCTGCCACACGATGGAGTTGTTTGGAACTCGGATGCCAACCTCGCGGCGTTTCCAGACCTGGCTGCACTCGACTTAGGATGTTTGGATCACTGGTTCGTTATGCTTTGCTGCTGATGGTAGACATGAGGCTTCGGTGCACCCCAACGCCAATCGAACGTGCCCGTTGAAACAGTCTGGTCTCAGTTCACCTGTATCCTCGCTCCAATTACTGTGCTACGGTAGCATGTCTGTTGGCATCACAGCCATGATGGGGATTCAATGCTAGCAGGAGAAGGCAACAACATTCTGTTCCAAGCCCCGTGGCAAAACTTTTCGGGGCTCCTCTTTCAGAACCCAAACTAGATCGCCAGGCGAGCTCCGTGCGCTGAGGCGGTGCCAATGCACAGTTTCGCTTATAAAACCGTGGTACTGTTCGCATTTTGCAACCAGTTTCTTCGGGTGGCCTCCTTCTGCCTGCCGCATGGGTTTTGGATTGGGCAGGGTCTTTTTTTTAGGGGAAATGTTGGAGTGGTGCCGGGACCTGGCGCTTGTCCTCTCTGCAGTCTTTCACTCTGTGGGGTCTTCGCTAACTTACTTCTTTCTTGGATCGCTACTCACGCATGCATTCAAATCCGCACTCTAGTATCAAGGCAAGATCTCCGCGGGAAAAACTCGCAGGTCGTTGCCGTCGAAGACAACAACTACAACCTCAACACAAGCGACAAGAAAAAGAACAACCTCAACTAGAATAATGAGGAGGGAGGCGGAGGAGGATGATGATGAGACTTTTCTCATCCCGTCAATGTAACCATGATGATCACCCTGGGCCGATGCTGCAACGAGCTTGAGCACCAATGCAGGTTCATCCCAGAAAAACACGAGGCACGAACTTTGCCACGATGCTCCGGTATAAATAAAACTCATCGCAAACGTGAGCATCTACAGCCACCATCAACCGGCAACCTGAAACGAAGCGTTGAAGTGACCGGCATTGTAACAGAGCCGCCCTTTACCCTAGCACCCTGAGAACAGCAACCCTCCCTGCGCCTTGCTTCGGCTCTTGTGGTCCATGACAATCCGCGGCACTTCGCCAGATGCCCGGAGTATGAAGGTGTACGGTCCTAGGGGGCTGTGGCTATCTGTAAACTTCTGCGAATACCAACCTGAGCACACACGTACCGCAGCCTCAGTGACACGACAGTAGCTGTTGTCACAAGTCTCCATGTTATATGTGTAAATGTACATGTCTTTATTCGCTCATCTGCATTTACTTGCTTTCTTATTTACGTGCATACATACACAGCTACTGCGACAGGCGGTGCCATTCGCCGCGCTGCTTCTGCAGCTACCTGCGGACATTGCTCCTGCTTCTGCTACTCCTACTACTCCTACT
>CAJNJA010021886.1:0-34029 GCA_905231915.1 Symbiodinium necroappetens | reverse complement strand
TCGGGCATGGCAGGCTGGGCAGGATCTGCCGAGTTCGCAGCCTCTGCGGCCTCTGCGGCCTCTGCATCTGCGTGACCTGCTTCTTCTGAAGGCTCGGCGGGCTTTTCTGTCGGGGGAGCGGCCTCGCCAGCTTCTGTGCCGACTGCGCTTTGCGGCTCGGATGTTGCTGTTAGTGCTTTTGCAGTGGCCGCTGCGACTGCTGACGACGCTGCTGCTGCCACTGCTGCAGCTGCTGGCATGGCCTCTGGCTCTGTGCCTTTGAGCTCTGTGGGTGTTGCCTCTCTTGCTTCTGCTCTGACGGCTGCTAGCTCTGTGGCTGCTGGCTCCGTAACTTTGGGTTCTGTGGCTTCCGATTGGACAGCTGCTGGTGCGGCTGCTGACGTAGCTGAGGGTGCGGCTGCTGGCGTGGCCTCTGGCTCTGTGGTGGTGGCTCCACTCGCTTCTACCATGACAGCTGCTGGCTCTGTAACTTTGAGCTCTGCGGCTTCCGCTTTGACGGCGGCTGGGTTCGTGGCTGCTGGCTCTGTAACCTTGGGCTCTGCGGGCGTGGCTGCTGGCGTCTCGGCCTCTACGCTTTTGGCCTCGTTGGCTTCTGCTTTCACGGCTGCTGGCCCTGCAACCCTTGGCTCACTGGTTGCCTCCCGAGGTTCCGTCTGCGGTTCTTTGGCTGCCGTTGCGGCTGCCGCAGTCTGTGCTTCTGGCAGCATCTGCAGCGCTGCCTTACTTGGTTGTGAGCTGTCGGTTTCTTCATGTAGCCCGGCCACATCCACGTCTGTATTGCCGCGCATCTCCCCTTCCTCTTTTTCTCCTGCTGCCTGTCACGGGCACGCTTCTTGAGGCACTCAGATGGACCACAGAGCAAGGAGAATCTCTCTTCAAGAGTGCCTCGGCAGTCGCCGCCTCCATGCCTGCTGCCTCTGCAGATTCTGTGACCACCGCCGTGCGGCTTTCCTGCAGAGCGTGCGTGCGCATGACGGCACGATACAGTCAAAGGGCGGTCATGGGCGGCAGGGGACAAGGCCCGGTGGCAAAAACAGCATTCAAACACCATCAACAGTATCTTGGCGAGGGCATGCGAGGGCCACAGCGACTGCTGTCTGCTGTCCTCTGCCAATGCATCCGCGCGGAGCTTCTCGGCGATGTTGCGCAAGACCAAGATATGTGCCTCTGCATTGCTGCAGCTCTTCTCCAGGTCAGCACCCTCCAGGCCTCGAAACAGCTACAAATAACAGAGCCGACCCAAGGCTTCCCACGTGACTCGCGCGAATCGGTGCCAAGGAGCGGAGCATCGAAAGCGCCTGATGCCTTTGGGCCAGATGCCGAGCGCAGGCTGACACCTCTGCGGAAAGCTGCTCCTGTCATGGAGAAACAGAAGCAAGAAGATGCAAGATGATGCAAGATGATGCAAGCAGCTCACGTGTCCCAAGGGCCTCCCGCTGTCGTACAGCCAGGAGCTGCTGCTGCAAGTCATGTCTCCGCCGCTCCAGGTCCCTGCAGGCAAGCCGCACATTGAGCAAACCAACAAAAAGCAGTCATGCACCTCGTCGCTCGCAGTCGGGCGCGAAGATCCGAGAGCTCATCCAACTGTGTGAGATGAACGAGTCGCAGATGTTCAACGACAGCTCGTGGCAGGCGCTGTGTGCCAGGTTGTCCCGGGACCGTGCAAGGCGCTGCCCTTCGCGGAGTCGGAGGGCTCTCCGCCCGCTGAGGCCAGGCAGTCGCCATGTCAGCCCGGACAGCCCTTGCGGCCCTTGCGGCCCTTGCCGCCCACGCGTCTGCATCGGGGCTGCCGAACATGGAGCTAACGTCACTGACGTCATGGCCCTGAACCGAAAAGCTTTGAAGCTCGAAGGGCCTACATGGATCGCAGGAGCTTTGCCTGAAAACGAGCACATTCTGAAGACGCCTTTTGTCCGGGGGAAAAGCATCGACCTACTGGCGCCAGTAGCTCGAGCAGAGCGTGCTTGCTACAAAAGAGCCTGTGCCAGCACATGGCTGCATGGATTGAATCTTGCCTCCCGTTAATCACGCTGCTTGGACCACATCGTGGCTACAAGCCCTTGCGTCACACTGTCTACTCCCACATGAACAGTAAGGCGGACTCGGGATGCAAGTTCGTCCTACATATTTCCTTGCTCAGCAAGGATGCGCCGAATTCGCAAGACTTACGAGAAAGACGGCTGTGACCACACAATAAGATTGGCATGAGTTGTTTAATGTGGGGGTGGTGGTGTGGCGACAACCTCACGGGCATCCCACGTTCCGTGGACTTCGAGTACCCGTTAAAACTTTAGTGGAGAGGTCGACTCTTAGCTTTCGCCTTTGGTGCACCGCTCTCAGAGAGGAGCCGCTCGCCTTTCCAGCGGCTCGGGCGCTTGATGGGCGATTTTTAGTGGGTTTTGGGAGTACTGAGCGTGTTCATGGCTGAGCTGAGGCTGCGGGCGCGCTGGGCTGGCGGGGCTGTCGAGGCCGGCCGAGGTCTCCTGCGTCCTGGCAAATGCGGTGAGTCGGGGCTTCGTCTCTGCTAGGCCCCAATGCTCGTGCGCGTCCTCAAGACGCGGATGGCCCAGGGCTTGTCTTCAGACACACGGGGAAAAGCCCCACCTCACGGAAGCATGAGCCCCGAAAAACGCCGACTCTGGAACCCACCTGGTGATGGTGGCGTGCGAGCTCGCGGAATGCTCAGCATCGGCTCCACCTCGAAACAAGAAGATGAGCCACAGCTTCAGGAAACGAGGTTCCCTGCCTTTGCGGGGTCAGCGCCTTCAACAGTGAAGAGCCAGCAAAGGCTTTGCAGGGCTGCCTCTGGCGAATTGTCCTCAAACAATTCGGTTCCAAGCGAAGAGCAAGCCAAGGCCAAGAAAAGCAGAGAAGTGACGACCCAGTAGAAATGTGTCTTCCAAAAAAGGAACGCCGTCTTCGCATGGTCGCTCAGGCCGGCACACTGCCTGTGCCAAGCGCAACGCGATCTCCTGTTCAGGCTTTCTCTGGCCGAGCGGCCAGCCTGTGCCAGCCTGAAACTGATTCCCCTGACTCCCTTGGCTCCTGATCGAAGCTCGGCAGGTTTTTGCTGCTCGAGCTCCAGGGGTTCCAAGCCGACCCGGAAGCGCCACATGGGGTTGGACGTCAGCGGCTCGATTCCTCGCAACTCGACTCCAGGCGAGGGGAGGGCAGAAGCAACAACACTCTTTCCGCCTAGGGCCTAGGGTTTGCAGGGTTTAGCGCACCTACTTGGCCCAGGTACGGAATAGTCCGCGCTCGCAGGAGATGCTGAAGTGATCCCTGCTCATGAACTTCAGGCCCTGCGGGTTCACGGCGCGCTTGTGAAGCTCTGGCTGATGCTTCCTGCCCACGATCCTCAGGCCGCCAACAGGTCTTCAGCTCTACACCTTTCGTGTTAGGGAGCTGAGGAACATCGGCTGATCCGCCACGGAAACTGGTCCAATTCTGCGCTCGCTGGCCGGAACGTCAAGCACTCCATCACCAGAAAGCTCCAGGCAAATCGGGGCTGGCCTGGTCCAAGAAGCAGCTTCAGGAGGCGGAAATACTCCGAGCGCTGATGTAATCTCATACCGTGTCCCAGGTCTCATGAAAACCCCTTTATGGTAAATCGGCGCCCCGTGCCGAAGCTCAAGGAACCGAATCGCAGCTCTGAACCAAACAAAGCTTTCCAGAGCCCCAAAGACCGCAGAGCCTTTCATCGATCCTTTCTCGCGCGATCCGGCTCACCTCATCGCATCTGAGAGTGGCTGCCCTCGTGGCTGTGAAGCAAAAGCAGAGCCCCCAAGGCACCCGATTGGGCGAGGTCGAAGCATCGGGATTCACTTTCCGCGGCGGCGGAGACAGCGTTAGCAAGTGCGGAGCCTGCACTGGGGCGACTGGAGCTGCGAGCACAAGAGACGGGAGCATCTGCCTCAGCACCCTCCACCACCGTGCGGCGCACCTGCACCTGCAAGAAGATTGAGAGCGGTGTTGGTGTTGCATTGGGAGAAACGAGCCAGGTGGACACTTCTCTGCGGAGACAAGTGTGCGGCAGCACGGTTGGGCGCATCTTGGCCCCGAAGAGGGCCTCGGTCTTGCTGGATTGCAGCTCTCTGGCAGCAATCTACAGACCTGAGTGGAAGACTGGTGGGGCCAGGGCCGCCTTCTACCAAGATGGCCTGCATGACAACGCGGGGAACAACTGCGAATCGGAGTTCGCGCCGTTTTGCAGCCCAGAGCGAGCAGCCTTGAACTTGAGGAAGTGGATGTGGTTGCCTGAGTCCTGCTCTGGCCGTGCAAAGCACAGCAGCTGGCCTCTTGCCAGCTTTACGGTCTGGCTTTGCGCCACGAGCTCTTCCCCAACATAAAGCCTGAGCTTATGGAAGGAATGTGGTCCCGTCCTGTCCTATGAGTCTACGCATCAGAATGCACAGGCCTGCAAGCAAATAACGATCATATAATCATGCAACTTCTACCAGCTGCCAGCCAAGCAGCGGATTGGAGCTCAAGTTCGTCACGCAAAGCGACAGACCGTCGGCATCTGTATCCAGCTGACCATGTGTCCTGGAAATGAAGTTCCCCAGCTTCGGCTTGTCTGCAGCCTTAGCCAAGGCTTCGAACTGGTTCTGGTGGATCCGGCCCAGCATCAACGGGAGCAGCGCGCTCGGCACCTGGATGTCCCGCACGGCGCTGGGCAGGTCTGCGAGTTGGCTCGGGCTTAGGCCCTCGACGTGAACACACGCAAGGATCCAGGTGCCCGCAGTGCCCGCAGTGCCTGCAGTGCCCGCAGTGCCCGCGGTGCCGCCGCTTAGCCCGCTGTTCAGGTTTGTGTCTTTTGCTCTGCCCCGCGAGGGGCTGAGCTCCAGATCTTCCCGAACGGCTCGGCGAGGGCAAGGCGAGCTCGGCTCGCGACCGAGCCCCAGAAGCCGCGGCGAACCGGGCTCCGCTTTCTCCTTCTCCTCCTTCTCCGGCTCTTTTTCTCGGCGCTCCGACTCCAACAGGATTTCCCCTGGTACAAATCGGAGCCGCAGCAGCACCGAATTCATATCGGCGCCGTGATGGAACGCGATTTCAGCTCCAGACGACAATGGAATGCCCATCTCCCGAGGGGCAACTTTACCGTCCACCGAAATCAGGCCCGATCCACGAACTGTCAGCATTGCATTCTCACCTTTCGTGCCGCAGGCAATCTCAAAGGCGGTTCGCGATATACAGTTTTGCCGTTGGTCCGGCACCCAAGCCTCAAAGGCCCGCTGCTGGTGCGACCGACCCACAGGTACTAGCAGCACACCGTCGAGAATAGTCCCCGCGAGGCAAAGGCGATGGACGTCGGGAGGCAGTGTGTTCAAATCGACGCCCACAGCGGTAACGAATTCCAAGCCGAAAGCAGCTTGCGAGCTGTGTACAATTACCGCCTGGGCTTTCGCCTCGCGCGCCTTTGGGTTCGCCTCATTCTCCGGCGACGTCGGGGACGCGGCCATTGCCAGAGACCTGCAGAGATGCCCGAAAGCTGCCCGGAGCAGGCTCTGTCCGTGCGCCAAGTCGCTGAATGGGCTTCGGAAATCGCTCCAGGAGCCTTCAAAAGTGAACTCCGAACGAAGAATCTCCAAGACTTCCGCGTTCGGGCCTGGCCTCCGGAGGGTGCGGACGAGCTCGACGAAGCGGGGTCGCTCCTGGCAAGTTCAGTCCGCGTCGAATTGTGCTCGAACCGCCAGCATCCGCCAGCGCACCTCCTCCTGCGAGTGCACTGCACGCAGGGCCAGCTCGGCCATTTCTTTGGCCAAGTCTTTCGGCCAGCCTGCCTCAGCTCTCAATGTCATGGCGACGGGACTCTCTCAAGAAAGTGCGCGACCGAGGGGCATTCGCATCCAGGCAGCACAGGCAGCGCTCTAGTGCTCCGGGGCTGTGCTGCCTGAGGAGAGTTCTTAGTAGTGGGTAGAGCTCCTACACACCCGGCTTCGCAAAAAGGCTGCCACGAAATGGCATCTGCCACCTGGTAGGCGATGCCGCCGGGCCTGGCTTTGCCGTAAAAGCCGCCCTTCAGCAATGGAAGCGACTGGCCTGGTGGGATCTGCTGTCGCCGGTGCCAGGCCGGTCAAGAGCTCCAGCATCACCATGCCCAAGGAATGGACCTCGCCGGAGCTGAAGCGCCAGCGAAGCGCCGGCGGCTCACTCCTTTCCCCGCCGCGCCTCGCTGCCCTCGGTGACCCGCCCCGTGCGCGAGTAGATCGGGCACGCGTAGCCTGGACGCATGGCACCGCTCCCCGGGACCCAGGGCAACGCTGCATGCCGATCCTGGGGTGCCGCTGATCGTGCGGACGGTGACATGCAGCCTGGAAGAGCAGTGGAAAGTTGATGCATTCACAGATCTACGCATGATATACCGATCTACCATGGAAGAGAACCCGAGCTGGCAGCGAATTGGCATGGCTCGACGTGCAGCTCAAGCCGAAGTCTGCCATTTTGGCAGTTCCGTGACGATCCTGCTCTTGTGGAGTTCTGCTGCGGTGATGTCTCAACGCACGCCGAGCGCCCGACTAAGAGTATGTTGGCTGACTTGATGTCCCTATGGAA
Organism: Symbiodinium necroappetens; assembly: GCA_905231915.1. Classification (NCBI taxonomy): domain Eukaryota; class Dinophyceae; order Suessiales; family Symbiodiniaceae; genus Symbiodinium; species Symbiodinium necroappetens. The sequence goes on along the minus strand of CAJNJA010021886.1, from coordinate 27,474 downwards.
AGCCTTGGGCTTGGAGTTGAGCATGTGGGACAGACCTGCAGGAAAATCACATCGCAGAGGAACTCCGAAAGGTTTGAAGGAAAGAAGGCGGAACACCTGCCGCTGCATCCAGGCAGACGCTGAGCCGCTCAAACCTGGAAGGGAAAGAGGGAATACATCCGTGCTTCCTTGTTGCTTGCCCTGTTCTAGTGGGCCCCCGACCACAAGAACGGGCTGTTCGCACTCGGCTTCTTGCCTCACTGCAAAAAACACGGCTGACACGCCTCGTGTCTAACTTGTGCCTGTCTGCACCCTGCTTCGAAGACGCTTGACGAAGATTTGGTTCGAGCGGCTTTTCTGTAATCGCTGGAAGCAGTCCCCCCCCGACAAGAGCTCGTAGACCAGGTAGCGCTTCCTGTCAGAGCCGCTGTCGTGCTTGCCCCAACCCAGCAAAGTCACCTCGCACGAGAACGAAGGGTACTGTACTTCTTCGCAATTCACAAGGATTCAGAGACCAAGACCAAGTTGGGGTGCCGGAACTTGCTCAGCATCTGCACCTGTGACACGCGTACGCCCCCCGGCCCCCCATGAACGAGTGCAAGTACCTCATGTGACCAACCAATGTCAGTGAAGGGCAGAGCCATGCACACCGCGCTCTGGGCCTCTTCCTCAAACCCGGCCATTTCCGGGGCAGTGCCCGAGGCACCCAAGGCGCCCAGGTCAATGGCCTTTTTCAGCACGGCGGGGCCAAGCCGAGCGCACGCTCTGTCGAAAACGGGAAGAGAAAGGCCTTGATGGCCACCTCCGAGCCATCCTCCAGCTCACCCTCCAGGAAAGGCCACGTCCACGCGGAGTGCCCCGTGACTTAAGACAGGAGCCTTGTACACCGAGCCATAGGACCCGGAACCTAGCCGCCGTGAGTCATGCCAGTTGCTCCTGGGCGGATGCACCATGACCCGCAGGCACGACACGCTCGCGGCAAAAGAGCGGCTTGGCGGTAAGAGTTTGGGTGCATGCGAACAAGGCTCGTAGATTCCGACAGTTCAGCATAGGAGTACTCGAGGGAAATCTCCTTAACATGCCACAAACAGACTCCAGCTCCGGAAGAAGGCATCATGCTGTCAAGGCCAGGCCACTCTCAACTGGGTGCTGGGTCTGTGCGGTCGACCTTCATGGTGCACCGGCTGCAGAACGGGCGGCACCGGTTGCGGGATCGGCTGCGGGTAGCCTCTTGCAGAGGATGCTGGAACAAGGGAAAGCTAGCTGCCACGAGGCGACGCGGCCTGGGCCTGGGTGTCCTGGACGAACTGGATAGCCGTGCACAACGTTGGCTTTGCCACCAACTGGTGCGTACCTCCCAGAGTCCCAGTTTGCACATGCAGCCAACAGAGGCCTGCCAGCCAAACCCAAACCGACCTGCAAATCCTGAGTTCCTGCCGAGGAGCGCTATGCCTGGCTGTGACCATGGCTGGTACATCGCAGAGCAGGCGCAACTGGCAGGCTACATGCTAAGGCAATTGGGATGCAGTGCTGATTGGCTATGGTTTGCCGGTTAGCATCTGTGACCGGTCGTTTCGAGGGTCCAACTCCTGCAATTTAGAACACCTTGCCCAGAGGACTAGGAATGGTTAGACCCACCTCCGACTATCGTGTCTCTGTCATCTGCGAAACCTCTTGGTCGAAAGCCAGCAGCGGAAAGAGCAAGCTCTTCCAGGATTGCACTGGACAGCTGCAAGCAAACGCAAGCGACTGCAACTCGAGCGCTTGGTTGGTCTGGCAAAAGTTTACCCGCCAGCTGTCTTTCGTCGTGTCTTTTTGTTCGAACTGCCGCGAAGGACACTGCCTTCCCGCCAACGACTAAAAATAGCTTCCTACCCTACACTATCGGGATCAACCTCAGCAAAGTCGCTATCATGGCCCACATCCGTCACTTGCACAAATATCGGGCTCTACTACTGCTACCACTGATCGGTTGCCCCGAAAGCACACAGCCCCCCCCCCACTCCTCAGTCCTCGCTACGCGAGGCATAAGAAGAGGTGGGCGCGATTTTTTTGCAAACTTCTCTGTGAGACGGTGACAGGTGAGACCGTGGATCGTGGGCTGTGTCTCATCGCATTCTGCGAGAACTTCCCTTGAATCCGAGACGATTCTAATTCAGATTCGGGTGACACCGGCCCTGGCGGGGCCAATGAGACGGAAAGGAAGCGCTCCTTTCTGAAGAGGGTGTGCTGAAACGAGGGCCGACCTCTAAATCACGAGGCTTCCTCCTCCCCGGCCCCCTCCTCCTTACTCCCATCCGCGAGGCCGATGCTCTTGCTGGTGAGGGTCGTGAGCTCCTTCAAAATGCCGTCCATGTCCTTGTCGCCGGGCAGATCGGGAGGTATTTCCTGAATAAGCTCGCTGGAATCCTCCAAGGCCATCAGCAGGGACTCAGTGGCCTGATTGGGATCTTGCTTGATCAAAACGACGGCCCTCTGTGCGATGCGGATCAAGATCGTCAGATCCGCGATCTTCTCCTCGCCGCTGGCACCCAAACGCAACCTCCCCGTGAGCATCTGCACCAGCAAGCTGGCATCCGGCTCCCGCTGCACGGCCAGCTCAATTGCTGCCTTGCAGGCCTCCTGCAACCTCAGCAGGACTAAGGTCACTAAGGCTTCCAAGGCTAAGGAGGGGCGCGAGCACTGCGCGCGAGAGGCAACAGCCCTCAGCTGCCGGCGGGTGCTCTGCAGAGACGCTGGTGCCGTAGCGCAGGATGGCCGCGAGCTCGGCACCTCCGGCAAAACAGCAGGTCTCCCAAAACAACACAACCACGAGCAGCCACGAGCACACAGAAGCGACTACACTCGAACTCCGTTGATGTGAAATTCGCTTCTTGTTGGCCCAACGGCCGAATAGCGGCCCACTTGTGCGGGACGGGCGGGCCTCCAAACGCAGCACCACCATCACCTCAGCAAGCCCCACAGGTGGCATGCACGTTTGCCCGGGCCTTCTGACGAGGAGCTTAAGTTTCGCAAGGTGGTGACTGCAGCCAGACCGGCTGCTTTCGCTGTGGAGACTGCACATGTTCTCGTCGCCTTTGGGAGCCAGTCCGTCAAGAGCGGGATGAGGGTGTCACAGCTCTTGATAGCGGTGGATGCGTACTCGTCCTCCGTGTCTGAGACCATGCGGGAGACGGCAATCAAAACTGGAAGGGCGCCAGCAGCAGAGTCTGCCAAGGTGGCAGCATCCAGCGCGTGTAGCAGAGCCTGTGCCAAGTTCTGGGTCATCTGAGGATCCGTTGGCAGCGTTTGGCTGTTGATGGCCTCGACGGCACAGGTGGCCGCAGCCGTGCGCAAGACTTCCTCGCTGCTCCGGAGCTCGCAAAGGACCGGGGGCCAGATGTCGTCCATGGGCATCGAGTCTTTGGAGTCCTTCCCTGTATACCGCTTCACAGCATAGGGCAGAAGCCTTGCCAGAAGCCGCAAGGAGGCACAACGCAGCCCCGCCTCCAGATGTCCTGTAAACTGAACCGCCGTCTCTACAGCCTCCAGCTCCAGCAAATGCCCCGCTGTGTCGATGCCGTGGCGACACAAACAGCTCAGTGTTGACAAACACGCTCTCTGCATGGGAAAGGCCAAAGCATCGTCCCTTGGATCCCGTTGGCCTTTAAAGCGATCAGTTCTTAACCATTCCATGATCGCTTGATGGCCTCCGAACTCAATGATTTCGCTGGCGTGCGCATGTGAGAACCAGGCAAAGTGGCCCAAGATGAGTACCAGCAACTCTCCATCCTGGGCCGTGTACTTCTTTGGCCCAACCCCCTCTGCAAGGACCTCGCAGATGCCCTGCACGTGCTCCCTCTTGGGGCCGGCTTGCCTCAAGATCTCCACGTCGCAGCCACGCCCCGAAAGTGCATTGATGTCCTTCTGCAAAATGTTGTGCGTGGAGCTCCGGGGCATCATCACCCTTACGCTCCCCAAAGACATCCACTGCGAGTCGGCTGCGTCGATGTCATCCCTTAAGCCTTGCTTCCGACGGAAGCCCGCAGTCAGATGCAGCAAATCCTCTTCGTCTTTGGAGCGCGAGTCGTTCGCGGGAGGAGAGAACTCGGCGACGAAGTTCTCGATGCCTAGGCAGGGGCACCCAGCAGACCAAGCACAAGCGCCACACCTCAATCCCCTACAAAGGCCCTACAGCTGTCACAGCATCCACACCTCGCGGCGCCCAACCATGCGATTTCAAATCCTCTACATCCATGTGGACCTCGCGAAAGCAGGCGCTGTGCCGCCCCGCAAAAAAAAACCTTGCAGTGGCTTGAGGTGTCGGCTGAGGGCCTGACCTGCAGCATTCCTCCCAAGTCCGGTCCCGAAGACCAGACGACGGGTGGGAGCACCGCGATCAAATCGCCACAGAGCCGGGCGATGCTGGCCACGGCCCGCGGGCAGTGCTTCTCCAGAGCTCGGGTGCCCTCCTGCAGCACCTGCGTGGCATCCGGGTGACCGGCCATGGCCGCAAAGATGGCCCCAACGCCTCCACCGGCGCGACTGGCTTTCAAAGCCACCTCGTCCTTGGACAAAGCGAATAGCGCCCGGACCGCAGTCTTCTGCAGCTCCTATGACAAACAAGGAAATGCAATAATGCCATGCCTTACTCTATATCTCTCTATCTATATCTATATATATATATATAGGTATATAGGTATATAGGTATATACTGGTATTTTTGTTTTTTATTACTACATATTACTTTGCACTGTCATGTGTTGTTGTAAATTGTGGCGGCATGGGTTGAGTTTCCTTCCTCTCTGCTCCTTGTCGGAACGGTGCCTGGCCATGGCATTCACGATCGTCCGGATGCCCCGATTCTCAAGGGCCAAGAAGGAGGCGCCGAGCCGGGCGATGATCAGGATACCCTGGGAGACCAGATCAGCCTCCGACAGCCCAGATTGGAAGGACGTAGACTAACACACCGTCACACCACACACCTCTCAAAAAAGCCTTGCAGCTTGCCGAGGGGCCCTTTGCCCATGCTTGCGCATGGCCAGCTCCAGGATCTTGAAAACCTCCGTGGCATAGCCGTTGTTGTGGAGCAGCTCCCCAATCGACGCAAGAAGGACGCAGCACTCGAGCTGTATTTCTGCATCTTGTGGAAAAAGCTTCATCGAAGTCAAGATCCGAGCCAGGCCATGGAACGTCCACACCTCAGGGCGACAAGAAAGCGGGCTGGCACACCGAGTCAAGGCCCGGATCCCGTCTGAGGCATGCCTCCTCCAACTGCTTCCCCAAGGTTACGACGCGGGAGCCCGCCATCGTCATCTCGCGGGCCCGAATGTACACACGTCGCAGCACCTCCACTGACACAAAGGCAGGTCAGACCCTCACAGGCTGCCATCCAGCGCCTGACAGGCGATGAGTTGCATCTCCTGGTCGCTCGGGAAGTTGTCTGATGACCTCAAGGACTCGACATTCCACAGAAAAACGCACAAACACTGCGGGAATTCGGTGTAGATCCCGCAGCTTCAGCAATCCGATCCCGGACGGGCTGCCGCGACATGAAGTGACTTTCTTGGGGCGAGGCTTGGCTGGTGATGGCTCTGCCCTGGCTACTTGGTAGCAACTGGCAACTGGAAGGCGTTGGCTCAGAAATTGAATCTGGCTTTTCACGAGCCCAGCCCAAGAGCCGGTGAATTTGCGGAGTTGGTGACCTTGACAGTTTTGAGGGAACTGTTTTTTCCAATTCTCCCTGCAGCAACACCAATGCTAAGCGGACCCCCCCCCCCCATNNCCCCCCCCCCCCCCCCACAAAACATAGCCCGCAATTGTCAGAAACTCCTTGCGCAGCCGAATAAGTGGCACCAGCTACCGACGCGCCGAGGCCAAGCAATGAAGCATGTGATACACGAGTTGCCAATGGAACGAGCACGGGACTTTAACTACTTCGTTAAACCACATCGGACAGATCCAGTCGGCGCGAGACCGTCGATTCGCCCTGTCGGTACAAGAACCTGCCAACTCCCGCCAGCGCAGACAGGAAGACGACGCATTGGCCCGTCGAAACAAGCAAGACGAGAAGACTAAGATCCAAGCAGGTCGAATAAAAAGCAGAACAAGAAGCAGGAAGCAACTAACAGAGTCAAAACTGGCAAGCAACAGGCAAAGCCCCGGCAAAACAAGGCTGTGAGATGCCGACAGCAAGATGTCTGGTGCAACCGACTTGTCGAGGATGGCATCCACTGACAGTAAGTCGTGCTTCGTCAGGTGCCCCAGAACCTGGAAGCCTCGGAACACGACCTGCGGCCAGCGCACTTTAGCTAGTCACGCTCGTCAGCGTCCCCTGAATAGTAAGGCTGTTTTATTCAGCTTTGATCACGGAACCCTAAAATCCCTAAAATAGCAAGGGCAAAAAGGCACAGCTGGGAACCCTAGTGTTGCGACAGGAGCGAAATCCTGTCTTCTCCCGCCTCTCGATTCGAGCTGAAGTGCCTCATGATGACCACCGTCCGCTCCACTGCATGATGAAGCCGAAGCCGCTGACAAAACTCAACGTCATTCTCGGTCTTCTCAATGGTTGCCTTGGTGGGCACTTCGGCTTCGGCGGTCCTTTTGGCCTCTCATCGTTCAGCGATCAAGATTGGCTTCGGGCGGGCACAGCTGGAGGCAAACAGAAGAACAGGCAACGACCACACCTCCCAACATGCTGCGCAGTCGGCCAACGACTGATGCGTGACGCCGGAAAAATCGCCTTCCCTCTGCACTAGTAAGTCACTAGTACAAAATTGGTTGTGGTGAGTTGGTATAATTGGACCGAGATGCTTCTAGACAGGCAACCAAAGAGTGAAGTTGCCCAAAGGAGCAGTCCGCAAGGTCCAAAATCTCTTTGGGCGTGAGGTTCACCAGCTGCGACTTCTGCACCGCAATGCTTCCGCCTGGTTGGGCGTAGAGTTTCAAGATCTCTGTTCGCATGGTGGAGAGCTGCTCCATGGACGTCCCATCCAGGTCCGACGGCAGCGGCTTCACCTGGAACTTTTGGGGGCTCTTTAAAGAGGAAGCCAAGAAAAGCCGCAGGAGGGGAATTTTTTTGTTGGGGGGGGGGGGGGGGGCACAGGATAGGGTTTGGTCGCATATGATGGCATCGCATGGCTCTTCGCACCTTCCGCGGCTGCATGAGCTCGCGGATGGAGGCGGCCATGTGCGAGGCGTCGATGATGTCTTGACTGGCAACCAGCGGTGCTTTGGTCAGCACGGCCTTTTTCGTTATCTTCGAGAACCTGACGTGGCAGGACACAGGGCAGAGGACGCAGGCAGCCAGGGCAGGCCTCTATGCAGAGGCTTCTTCGAGCCGAGGCACATGGGGAAGATCTCTGGGTGCTTTCGGATGGGATGTCGATGATCACCCAAGATGTTGACGAGCATCTTCAGCAGCTGGTCTGGGGGCATCTCTCGGCCCTGGAAGTTCAGAGTGTTGTAAAGGCTCTGCGTATTGCTTTGGCTCTGCGTGCTTTGGGTGCTTTGCGCTTTACTCTGCGTGCTGCTCTTTGCGTGCAGCGATGGGGCGGAGGCTGAAGCGCTCAGGCCCCGGACAGTCTTGGCAAAAGCCTCTTCTGTGTCCTTCAAGGTAGTCAGAGCCCGTGTCAGTGCGACACTTTTCCTGGGCTTCTGGGCCGGTGAGGCGGTGTCTTCCGAAGTCAGACCTGTCTCTGCCAAGCTCTGGGAGTCCATGGCCGTTGGGCTTCGAGACAGCGCTGGCCTCTTGCTCTTCGGGCTCACTGGTGTCGGTAGTGCCGGCGCCGGCTTAAAGGTGGGCATCTGAGGCCCACGCACCACCTCGATGAGCCCCGAGTGCAGCAAGGCAATCTGAAGCATCATGGAGTTTCGCCGGACATGCCGCCTCTTGGGAACCACACTCTTGAGCAGGAACGCGCCACACATCACCTGCTCCGTGGAAATGCCGAGGAGGTTCGCGATCTCTTCGGCCACCATTTGTCTCAAGGACTCCAGGTGTGACTCTCCGTAGCTGAGCTCGAAGGGTTCGATGCTGAACTCAATGTCAGCCACTGCTGCCAAGACTAAGTCCCCCATCTGCCTCCCGTGGGTTGACAGAACACCTGGCGGTGGATTGAAGGCCAAACTTGACACCAAGCGATCCTCGACTGCGCCCTGTTCTGGTGTTATGCTCAGAAGTCTCCAGGTGTTGGGCTTGCTGCGGGTCCTCTTCATCCACAGGTCAAACTCGTAGGCGATTCCCTCATCGTTGCAGCCGTGGAGTTTCGCCGGGTCCAGCAAAGGCCCACCCCTCTGGACGATGGTGAGACGGCAGCTCTCGCACTGGATGACTACAGCTCGAGCCTCCTCGGCGTCCTTGTTGATGGAAGGCAAGGATGGCAAGGACGGCAAGGAAGGCGAAGGCGAGTTGTGCGAGTCCACTGAGACGACGACGCGGAGCATCGCACCCACAAGGACACTGGTAACGCAGTGTGGCCAAGTCGGCTGGTCTGGTGTGGTTAAGACTTCCCGAGTCGCTTCCTCTCGCAACTGAACAACCGCTGTCGGCACGCGGTAGCAGAAGGTGCCTCCACCGCGAGAGGAGAGCCTGCGAACAGCTTCCCTTACATTCTTGAAGGCCAAACCCTTCTCGCCCGGGCCCTTCACCGACTTCTCGTTGATTTCAAGAACCTGTACAGGTCCCGGTGGGCGAACTTCCACAGCCGCAGGCACGCAAAGTCTCAGATTGTTCAGAGGCTCCAATCGCCATGCAGCCGTGACGACGTCATTTCGAGCGGAGTTGAGCCAGTAAGACTCTCCTTTGGAGTCCTTCACAGAGTTTTCCGAGTCTCGGCCTGGGAGTCCCTCGTCCAACCAGCTGGGAGAGGGCGAAGGGAACGCCTCGGGCCGGTCCTTGCAGCACCGCCGGCCTGCAAGCCAAAAAAACGTCCGTCGCGCTTTTGGTTTTTCTCTTCTCTCCCTCTCTCCCTGCCTAGAGCCGCAATCGTCGACTGCGGTAGCTCGGCTGCTTGGTCACATCCCAGCGACCGCCAGACCCACATGACGGTGCGAAGCCACAAAAGCTGCGCCAAGGACACAAACACCGATTACCACAGCAGTGTTATGAAAAGTCCCACCAGCATGTCTCCCCCTGCAATCCTGCAAGCTCCTGTTGCAAGGCTACCTTGATGCAGCCGGCCCTGCTTTTCGGGCTCTTCAAATTGTAAGGATCACATCTGGTCTGGGACGGCGTCAGCAAGCTACAGTCTGACGGAAGATCGCCTACTACACGACCACAGAACAACCGGTTACATGCTAAAGCCACTGGATTTCTTTAGGCATCTCGAGGTTCATCACTTAGAGACAGAACGTAAACCTACACGGATACTGACACAAAGTGAGGCCTTGCGTCACGAGAGGTACCGCAAGAGAGTGTCGGCATGCGAGCTGTAGCTGCGCGCCACTCACCAAGCTCCAGGGCTTGCGTCTGTTCCAATCAACTGCGCCTCAAAAGCTGAAGTTTTCTGAATCAAGAAGGAAACATTGCCGCAAGCGCTTGATTGAAAAATTGTTGGCATGCACTAAACTCTTTAATCGACAGCCCGAAGGCAGTCAAGCACGCAGCCAACAATAACGGCCTAAGTCGTGCGAAGTCCCTGTCTCTCCACTGACTCTGGCCCTGGGACTGTACGAAGAGAAGGAGTCCACGTCAGATGCTGGACGTTGCCAGTGTACAGACAGGCACTTCGCACGTGTGCACATACGGACTGAGATCAAATTCCGTGAAACAAAGCAAGCGAAACAACAAAGAAACCAACTGCACATTGAACCTTGAAGACTCAGTCCTGAGGTTCGCTCTACCTATATACATACAAATTCGATCATGCACCAAGCAGCAGGGACGGGCGGCACAAGCTCGTAGAACAAATGGATTGAGCTTGATCATCGCCCGGTGGAAGGTAAGTCATGGACCAGGGACTACACGGCTTCGGAATCGGATTCCTCACCCCGTCTCAGCCAAGACCGACTGTCTGGGCTCTTGGTCTCTGAGCTGGCCTCCGGACTCTGATGGACTCTGGGAACATCTAAAAACTGGGCGCACGCCAAAGCTTACGCCCCGGCCGGGGCCGAATCGGTGACGGTCGAAGGCGGTGCCACGGGCGGGTCAAGAATGGAAACCTGCCGGCAAAGCACCAACATGCACAGACCATGACACCTGGAACCGGAACAAGGGCTGCGAACCTGGCAAACCGGACACCTGGCTGAACAGCTTGTGAACCACTTGCAAGCCTGAAGGGAACCCGGGTTCCAACAGCGGCGTGCTGGGATGGTTACTGAGTGCTCGGCACATTCAAAATGGAACGCGTGGCCGCAAGGCAATTGTGGCACCTTCCGGCGCAGGAGCGTGCGGCGCAGGAACCATGAGAGCCGCGCCCAACTGTGCCAGGCCTTACAATCTCCAAGTTCCAACAGGCAAACCTCGGGCAAAACAAGCTGAAGAACTTCTCCTCCTCTGAGTGTGTTCCGCCGTGCCCGCGTCCCGCCGCGCCTGGCAGACCTTCGAGCCGCAGTCCGCTGCAGGCACCAGGGGCAAAGCCTCGCAGGGGACCACGTTCAGACTTTCAGAGCTGGGCTCTTTCTATCTCTGAACTCTGCTCCTGGCCTGCAGCAAGGCTTCTGGAAGAGTGTTCTTCTTGGGTAGGCTTTCGTCTAAGAGACAGAGCCTGGCAGGGAGCACTGCTCGGAGCCCCGAACACGCTCTCGCTCTCACCAGTCTCAGGCATTCGCAGCTCGTAGTCTTCCGGGGTCACCTGCACACATCCGACCTACGAGCTTCCGTGACTGCAAAGGGTAGTGCCTCGCGGTATTGAAGCTTCATAATCTCTCGGCGGATCTGACTGGCCTCAGGAAGTTAGGCTTCCGACGACGGGACGGTCGGGAAAAGCTACAAGTACAAAAATTCCCAACCACCCAACAGCTACTCAGACTGCAGCTGGCATGTGCAGAGGACAAGTCGTCCCCTCCGAGAGCGGGCCTGTGCCCAGAGTGCAGAATGCAGAAACCCCGGACCCCACGTTTCTCGCGCTGGGCCTGGTCCATGATTCGCTTGCTGCCTGGCATAGGAAATACATCCAGACTTTAAACCGAAGACGAGTTTTGTCAAGGCGCTGCCCTTGAGCTGCCACGGAGAAGCCTGTGCCAACAACTGGATACTTGCACAAGCAAGCATCGTCCGGCCACCGATCCTTGAGATTTGCTGCGCTTTTTGCGTCCGCACCAAGCCTTACGAGTCAGGCTCTGTCTCTCTTGGCCATGTCCCCTTTGATGCCAGTGGCGAGCCGGTGGCACAGACTGCATCCTTCCGCAAACACGCGGCGAGGCGAAAATCTTGGCGCCACACTGAATCAGAGTGGTGCTCCTGCGTGCTTCTTGCATGTCAATCGAACGCAGTTCGTGGTCGTGGTAGCCCATGGTAGACAAAATGGCCCTGCAGTCCTCCGCATCCAAACTCCTGTTTGAAATGGCTGCAGATGCCTGGATGCAACGGTGATGCAGTGCCATCCAAAGCCTACAACACGCGCGGGCTTCTGTTCTGTCCCATGTCCGGGCGTCAAGCGGTTGGACTATTGATGTCCGGCTTACTATCACAGCCTTGGGCTGACGCGCTAAGATGCTCTCAATTCTTGCAAGCATTGTCAGCTGAGCGCCAGGCAGCCCATCCTCCAGACTCCTGCAAACTCCGACTGGGATGCTACTGAAAAGGAGAAGAGGGGTGCCCCAGGCTTGCTTGCTGGCGCTCCTCGCGGCGAATCGCTTCGTGGCAACGATAACTAAATAACGGGTTCACTGAGTAGCTGCACAAAAGGCACAAGGTGAGGATGTGAACACTCCAGATGCTCTGAGAAATGCACAAAGCCTACAAGCGGTCACTTCCATTTTGCAGCATTCAGTGAAACCTCGGGCCAGCGGCAAGATGCATGCCAGCTGTCTCATGTCATCGCTGTGCAACCTAGCAGACCTAGCAGAACAAAAGCAAAAGCAAGTGCGACGATGAAGCACTGGGACCTTTTTGATCATGCTGCTGAGTCTTTTGGGGCATTCCGCATCCGTGAAATAAACCTACCATTTGGCAGTTTGGGAGATAGCTCCGGAAACCTACTGCTACGACTTTGGCTTGGGGCTACGACTTCTGCTTCGGCCGCCGTCTCCACCACTGGCCGCAGCACTCGGGCTCATGTTGGGACTCATGCCGCCCATGCAAGGGGCCATGTTGCCACAGCCCATACAGCCAGGCCCTTGTCCACACATTGCATTTCCCATAGTGCCACAACCGCAGCAACCAGGACAGCAGCCACAGCCACATCCTGGGCACCCCCCACAGCAACAGCCGGCGGGGCAGCCGCAGCCACAACAGCCACAACCGCCACAACCGCCGCAACCGCCACAACCGCCGCAACCGCACCCTCCGCATCCGCACCCTGGGCAACCACACCCACACCCACACCCACCACAACAGCCGGGACAGGCTGGGCAGGCGGGGCAGGCTGTGGGGCATCCACAACCACCAGTACATGCCCCCGCGCACCCTGCAGGGCAGGCGGCAGGACAGGCAGGACATGCACCGGAACCACCAGAGCCAGAGCACCCACCAGAGCACCCACCAGGGCACCCACCAGGGCACGCGCCAGGGCACGCGCCAGGGCAGGCAACGGCAGGACACGCGCCGGGACAGGCGCCTGGACAGGCACCGGGACAGGCGCCAGGACAGGCGCCAGGGCAGGGACCAGGGCATGCGCCGGGACATGCACTGGGGCACGCACCAGGGCATGCAGCCGCGCCACCAGGGCAACCGCCACATCCAGCCTTGCAGCCGCAGCCTCCGCAGCCCATGCCACCCATCATGGCCGCATTCTGCATCATGCTGGCCGCCATCATGCCTGCGAGTTTGGGCAGGAATACTGCTAGCATGTGGGCGAATCTTGCAAACTGATCTCCTGCCTTGCATCATGTTCTGCATCATCATCATTCCCGGCATCATGCCCATCATGGGCATTCCGTCGCCGTCATCATCGTTGGTGGTCTCAGGGAAAGCACAGAACCCTTGAGGCGTCTGCTTGCGCTGGCTGGAACAGCATGGAGCCCTACAGCTTCATAGCAAAACCTCACTGAATGCCCCCAAAGTGGACATTGAAGCTACGAGATAGCTGCAGCAGCTGTTGGCTGAAGCTGGCCCCTCGAGAAGAATCAGCCTGGTTGACCACCGCCGGCGGGGCTTGCAGCTTTGCGGCTTCCTGCAGCATATCGGTGTGCAAAATGCGCAGAATGACAGCCAGCCACTTTTCTTCGGCTGCATGCTTTCGGGCTGCAGCTTCGCTTTGCGTCTTGATGGCATCCCACGTCTCGTCTCTTTTGTCGATGACCTGCCACCGTTTATGTAGCTTGTGGTAGAGGCACGGCAGAGCACGCGAGCAATCAGGCACATGGCCTTGCAGTCCTCAATGAAAGCATCTATAAGTCGCTTTTGCTTTTCTTTGCCGATAATGTTTCCATCGATGTCCACCTTCAAAACGTCCTTAAGCTCGATGAAGGACTCCCGATCCTCAAGGGCCCAAGGGCCGAAGGACAGCGCGCCACTCCCATGCAACACAAGCCCTAACTTACTGTCCTGGCCGCCGATACGCTTGTCAATTATCCTCCCTTCATAGTGGCCAGTGTCATTCTCGTCTATTTCTTGCTTGATGGGGACACGATACCTCAGAGTTTCGGCTTCGACTGGGGAGCAGTCTCACGTCTGATTCGGCGATGCTTAGGCGACATCTTCTGGGGCACTGACGATACAGCAACCCAGCTACCCATCTTGATGCCTTTGGTCATAAGCCGCCGCTGGCCTTCGCTCGTATGGCTCGAATTACTTACACTCCTCGACTGCTGCATACCCTGGCATCTCGCCTTTACCAATGACTCTGGTGGCGCCAGCAGTGCCACCCATGGGTCCGGACCTCGGACACAAGCCCCGCCCAAGCGCAAACGCCTCCGAGATTCTCTGAGGCCAAGGGCATTGCACTCACCGAGTCAAGGCCTCCTGGCAGGGGAGTCGTTCGGCTCTCGCTAGATATGCCTGGCCCTGGCCTGGCCACTTCCCGCCCTGCTCTTGCCAGTCCCACCTGGTACTCTCTCTTCTGCAGGGTTGGCCCAAACCGTTTCTGCAACAGCAATATGGGAGCGGCTCTCAAACCATGTTTTTCAAGCGGCTTGCTCAGCCACGGGCTGGCCAGGGCGAAAGGTGTCTTGCCACGTTTAAGCTCATTTGACTACATGCGTGAGCCCGCTTAACTGCGGTAACATGGCGGTAGACTCGACTGTCACGCCATGCGAGGCTCTGTGCAACAGAAGCAGAGGGTGCGAGAGCAAGCGTTTTGCAGGACACATCTTCTCCTCCATGTCAGCTGCGTCTACATAAATACCACATCACACCAGGATCGAAGAGCCCAGCACCGGTAAGACCTGCAGCCATGGTCTCTCTGTCACCCTTTCCCTGCTCTTTCCTCGCTTCCGCTGGCCTTGCCAGAAGGACCCCGTGCGGGCTCGGGAGCATAATTCCGTCCCGCACACCACCTTGAGTGCTCGGAGCCCAAAAGAATCAACCAGGTGAAGCCGTGGGCCAAGGTGAATCACGCTTCGCTTAGCACCGTGCGTTATGTCCCACATCCAGTTCTCGTCAATGATGCTTGTCGAAGCAATCCTGGCCATTGTGGCACTCACCTGTCATCCAGCACTTTAGAGGCAAAGCGACGGCTGAACGTCGTCAACACGCGAAGAAGCGTAGAGACGTTCTAACATGCTATATCCACACCGCACTAAGCTATCAGTGTGTATACAAGTACAAAAAAAGAGAACTGTATCGAAGCATGGACCTCGCACCGATGATCCTGCAACCGCTTGCCCTTGCGTGCATGGTCAGCCGATGAAGCCAAGCCGCCTCTGTGTCATCGAGATCGCGCCCTCGGCGCGCGACGCTGCCGCACGAAACAAACAAGGTGTCCGAGTAAGGTCTGGGCCATATCTGATTTTGATTGCTTCCCGAACTCTGTCCAGCTCCTTTGGGATTAGGTCCCGAACAAGGTCCTCCACAAGAGCAAGGCCATATCTCTCAGGCCACACGGGATTCTCCACACCTCACGCATCAGGGTCGGATCTTCGCACTGGGCCGAGACCTGGCGGAGGAGGCGGGGGACTTCAAGGTGGTATCTTTTCAAGATGGGAGCCTCCCAGAGCAGAACCGAAAGCCGCAGGTGCTCAAAGCTGCCCGGATGAGTCGCTGCCACCTCGAGGCCACCGTCACGGCACACACCGCGTGCTCTCAGTGTTTCTCAAGCAACTCAGGTGCCGACGGCGTCCAGGATGCCTCCCAGCGCCCTGCGCTGGCCCTCGACATCGCGGCGCAAGCGCAAGATGGCCAGGAGCTCGCTGTACTGCGCCTGGGCTACAACGCCACCGTTGCGGCCCATTCTTTTCGGGCATTCCCTGGGCTCCCCTGCGAAGTGATTCGCAAGCACCCAGTGGCGTTGCTCCTCTGGTAAGTCGCTCTCATTCACCTGGCACCAATTGAAGGTGGGCCCACAATGGCCTGCACACTCGCGGATCAACAAGCCTCCTTCTCGAAGGTGATGATCGCATCCAGGAGGTCCTCGGCCAAGTCGGCCCGCACTTCGACCAACCTCACAGTGGCAAAGAAGCAATTTGGAAGGAAAGAAGTAGCGACGGCAGGCGACGGCGACCCCCAATTGCAGCTTTTGCGGCTCTGGCTCGTTGTTCTCCGGGAAGTACTTGCGGAGCTCCTCGATGTCCTCGTCCTTCGGCATGCCCTTCAAGTTGTCGAAGCGATCCGCCAAGCCCAGTAGTCCTGAGCGGCACCAAGACGGGTGTCCTCTAACCAGCGGCGTGCCGCGGCCTGCTTCGTACTCGATCCGCTGCTCCTCACTGTCCTCGACAGGTGGCGCTGGCCGGTCCCTCAACCTACTCTACTACTACTAGTACTCTTGAAATGCTCTGAGACCCCATCGCGTATGGCGTCGTACTGCTTCTGCATGTTCTGACAAAGCTCGCCAAGGTTTGAGCTCTCTCGTGCTGACACAAACAACCGTCGACTGCCTGACGCTTCTCTTCCAGCTTCAGGTCCAGCGAACGCAGGATTCCCTCAACCCGGCTCCTTTGCTTCTCGAACCTGTCAGGGGACGGGGAGAGTGCTGAGAGCGCACAACCGTGACCGACAGAGCTGAAAGTGCCTGAGCTCAAGGTCTGCCGACGCCACAGCCTTGCTGCGCGGCCACAGAGGTGGGCTTTGGGGGCGATGCGCGCAGAGCTCCTGGCCACCTTTGAGGGCCACGTGGCTTCGCCCTCGCAGCGCGGGCACCTGCCCAACTACAAAGGCCGCAGGTTGACGCGCCCGCCATGATCTTTCTTGACTCCTTGGCCTGCACCAGAAGCCGTCGCCACCCGCGGCGTTGGTGAACTTCTCTTGGCGCATGTCCAAGCGAAGCCAAAGGTCCATAAATCCGAAAGTAACCTTGCGGCTGGCGATGCTTGCAGTCGAGAAGCGATCGGACCGCAGCGACAAAGCGGGCCTCATCTCCCGCTTTCAGATTCCGCGAAGCTCGTGCAACCATCACGTCGCCCCAGATCGTGTAGACAGCTGGCCGCGGAGCAAGCATGCAAGAGAGATCAACCATCAAACCACTCGGCGCATAACTTTGACAGCCGGGCCTGAAGGTGCACAGCTGTGTCGTGCCATAGCCGGCAGCCTGCGCAGCAGCACCAAGACGACCAAGACCACCGAAGCGAAGCTGGGTCCCTGGCACCCAAATGCCGGCATAGTTCTTGCCAGTGAGGATTTGTGACTCCAGGACCAGCTGCTCGCAGACCTCCCGTCCCGGGTAAAGAGTTGCACGGCCAGACAGCCAACCTTTGCCGCCTGCAAGTGATCGATCATGGACTCCGCGTCGGAGTTCCAGGGGCCAAACTCCCGAACGACCTTTTGCTTGCGAGAGAGAGCTCAGAGAGCACGGGCAGCTCCCAAGCCGGGTGCTCCCTCGCTAACTCTGCCTCTGTCTCTCTGGCCTTCGGGTCGTCGAGGGCCGCCATGACGGCATCGCTGTCGGAGTCCTCCCAGTCGCTGCGGTCCAAGAGGATGTCCAGAAGCTTGGCTTGTCTTGGGGACCTCGCACCCACTCTGCAGAGCTCAAGGGCCAAACCCACCGCCAAGGTTCTGACAACGTCGCGGCGATGATCAGGGCTGTCTTCAGCCGCACCGTGTCCCCAGCCTGGAACACATCACGAGACGAATAACCAAAGCAGCTCTAGTGGTCTAGCGTCTGGTGGTGCCTGATCCATGGCAGAGAAGGCCAAGGCATTCTGCACAAACAAGGGCTCGCCTGCCTGACGAACACATCGGGAGGATGCTTGGGACAAGCAGAAAAAAGGCGATCTGCCTCCACATCCCTGGTGACAACGATCTTCCGGGGGTGGACCGCTCCACCTCCCAACTCCTCCTCGTCTGCTTGGACGACCTTGATGGGCCCGATGGAGTTGGCAAAGTTTGGCAGAAAATAATGGGGCGGCCTCCAAGACACATACACAACCATATACTATCAATGACGCGGCCACATAGCTGCTCTACTTCCTTCTTCAGCCCATGCCTCGCTCCGGTGAGGACCGTGGCCGGGCGAGCGCTCAGGTTGCAGGGCTGGGGCTCCTGGGGGTCTGCGGATGTCTGCGGGCTCTGCGGACTTCTTGAGATGCCCGGCAAAACCCGCCGCCGGCCTGGGCCTCCTTCTGCTCCTTCCGCTCCTCTGCTTTGCGGTGCTCCAGCAGCTCATCGCATCGCCAGACGCACTCTTGCAGCTCAACTGCAACATCACGGACGCCTTCGCCTGAAAAGATGGGGGCAGGAAGGCAGCGGCAGAGCAGAGCTGAGAGCTTCGCCTTTGGAGTCCATGCCGGTCACTTCTTTGTACAGCTGCGCGAACCGGACACGCGCTTCCTTCACGCCTTCCAGCTCCTCTGCCCGGCCCAAGGCACGAACCCGGCAGAAGCGCTGTCTAATTTCAGCGTCCTGGCTCCCGGCTTGTGCGAAAGCTTCCGCGCAGCGAGGGTTCAGCGACTGCGGCTCGAAGGCAATCCACCGCCGAGCCGCTTCCAGGGCCACGTCCCAGAGCCTCACGCGACAAAAGGGGACAGGACCTGGACCCACCAAACTGCACCAAAGTTTTGAGCAGAGCGCTTCAGGCGGAGTCGGCCCAAGGTGAGCATCCGCCAGACCTCCGCGTCGTGGGGCTTGACGGCCAACAGTTCCTTGCCTGGGATAGGCATCAGAATGAGCAGGTCGGGTCGCCCTGAAAGAGTTGGAATTCGACCAATGGCGTCGAGGGGCAGGTCATCTCCATGAGCTGTATCTCGCCACGGTCGTAGGTTTCCATCATCAAAGTCTTGTTTGTTCGGTACTTCTTCTCCGGATCTTCTGCCATAGTCTGGTCTTGCAATCCGATAACCTTCACATTCCTTGGACATTGGAGATCCGTCTAAGTCCCTAAGTCCGGACGAAGCTTGGGGGCCTGGCATCTCATCCAAGTCTATCCCTTGCTCCTCCAAGTACTCCCTGGCCAGCTGCTGCATCTCCCTCAGTTTCCGAGAGTTTGCGACTTTGCGGCTGGGATGGTAAGGCCTCAAGAAAACTGGGATGACGGTCTGCTCTGCAATCCAATCTGCTCCTCTTGCTCGGGTGATCTGTCTCCCTCCAAGACCACCTGCTTGTTGGGCATCAGCGCCTTGATGTTCTGCACGAACTGGCCACGAGGGCAAAACAGCTTCGTGTTGAGTTTGACTCGCGAAACCCGATTGGTGCCTGATCTTCCTCCGCTCTGCGGGCGACTCTTCTGGCCTGATCGACATAAACCTGAACTTCTGCATTAGTCGGCTGCACCTGTCGCAAGCCACGGGCTCAAATCCCCGATGCCTGCTTCAGCCAATGCGGGCATCGCAGCACTCCTCCCAGCAAATGCAGGTGGGCCTATGGACGTTAAGAAGCACCGAACCCACGATCGGATGATCGCATCTCTCCTCCAGCCAATCTGCGGCAGGACCTGGACAGAACAAAGAAGCGCTGCAGACTCTCCTTTCGGGCCCCGGGCCTTGCCAGAAGTGCGGCAGGCAGACAGGCCCGAAGGGCGCAAAAGGCCGAATCCCCCAAACAGCCATGCGGGCTTTGCGGGCTCTGCGGCTTCACTCGCCCAGGTCGACTGGGCGAGGAGCCTCCCAAGAGGGCCGGGCCCTCTGGCAAGGGATAGGCAAGCATCACTGCGACTCGGACCGGACCGGAGCCACGCAGCTGGCACGGGCATGTTCTTGCGAGTCATGCCTTCATGCCTGTGGATAGATAATCCGGATATCGGTGTAAGAGACGCATGCTTTTGCGCCTCGCCGTTGCCGAAGCTGGGTGCTAGAAACGGGGCTCGACGCATAATGTAACGGTGGAAACCAAGAGCGCAGGCTCGGCAGGAGCCCTCGTGAGACAGTGGCAACATGCCCAGGCGACGGCTTTCCCATGCTGGCTGACAGGCTCGCAATGGGGGGGCCCTAAACCCTAAAGCCTGGGACACTCGGACTCCTACTCGAAAAGTACTACATCCTTGGAGACGCACTCTTCTAGACGTCTCTGCGAGTCCGTCTTCTCCATTGCAGAACGACCGGCCGGGAACGGCACATGAATTCGCAAGATGCAATTCTCTTCAGCAGGGTTCTGCTGTGCGGCCGTGTCACCCATGGCCATTAGCAAGGGATTGCTGCCTGCCTTCTTCTTGTGAGACTGCGAGAGTCTGCCACAAAGGTTAGGACCCCACTCAGCATCCCCCACGTCGCTTTGGCCGCTAACTTTCGTCAACTGTCGCTCAAAGAGCTCCGCAAAACGCTGGCAAGTCTTCCATCGACTTTCGTGGCGCCTGCACGGACACAGGTACAACAGGTGCAAAGGCCCTTGCACGACAACCCGGAACAGCATCCAGTCCACCCGCAAACCCTTGAGGCGCGCGCCCATTGAAGAAGCCAAAGCTTGGAGGCTCGATAGCGCCAGAGGCGATCTCTCTCAGTTCCTGCTCGTTCATCATGACGATTCGGATGCGAAGCATTCCGACATCATCTTTCCCCACAGGCTTGAGAGGCGTGATAAACCATCTTCCAGAAGCTTCGGTTTGAGCGCAAGTCAAAGTGAAAACATACCATGCCGACTGATAATAGGACTCCACACGACGGGCCTCATTGAAGAAGACATGATATGGAGCGAAGCAGGAGCTCAAGTGATTCGTGCAAGTGGTCAGCACATGCCACTTGTCTTCCTGAGACATCTGCGTCACCAGGAATGGTTCGTTTTTTTCCACAACCTTTTCGGCTGTGCTGAGAACATTAGCCAAGACAAACTCGTTCTTAAAGACTTCCGTAATGGGCTTCACGAAGAGTGTGCGCTTCTCCACGCGGCCCAGGGATTTCAAGTGCTCCGTCGTGAGCAAGACTGCCTTCGAGGGCTCAGAAGTAAAAACTGACCAAAATCTGCTCAAGGCAGGATGATGCAAGAGATGGACGGGACGACGGACAGCACAGCACTGCGAGCAGTGAATAAGTGAAGTACATAGACCGTCGGACACTTTTGAAGCCAAACCTGAACCACGCTGAGGTCCACGTGTCTACGCCAAAGCGACTCAGCTTCCTGTCGGTGGAACTTTCGGTAAAGGTCCTGACAGGGCATCGGGTGCTAAGGCCCAAGCATGAGGCGAATCCGTGAAGAACTCGGGGGAGGACTGTCCTGCAGGTACCTGAGGATCATGGCAATGAGGGCTCCTGCGATCATGGCCCATACTGTCCGCGAAGAGCTACCTCTCAACCTTGGTGGTGCCCAGGCTACAGCCATGAGTAGCGACACAAATGACTGCATCTGCGGTCGCCTGCTGCCGTGCAACCCCTTCAAGAGCGTTGACAGCGCAAATCGCCGTGGCGTGGCAACGGCACCACCAGCCGCCATGCCAAGAGGACACAAAAAGCCACCAACCCTCGTTTACAAGCCTCATGCTGGCGGGGAGGTGCAAACGGCATTCGGCCAGCAGCACTTCTACATCGCCGGTCCTGCCCACCCTGGTCTAGTAAGTCTATTATAGTCTATAGCGTCTATAGACCTCCGTTTTGCTGCGAAAAAGGTCAAGCGCGAGACAGCCCTTTTGGGCGTGCGGAAAACGGGGAACCTGACTAAGCTCTGAACTCCACCCGCCCTGTCACTCCTATAGGCTCTGCCTCTCACTTCCCTTTCCAAGGCTCCAAGTCGATCCTCTGAAAGACCGGCTTCGGCTTCGCCCCAGCCTGCCAGCAAAAGATCAAGCAAACAAGTGCCGCGCTGCCGGCTGCCAAGGCTCCAACGGCCAAGCCGGGAATCCTCAGAGAACGCTGACAGACGCAGAAGCGAGAGGAGGGAGGAGTGGAGTCCATGGTCCAGCGGAAAGGTTGAGACGGCATCCGACGGAGCGCGCCCGCGCACTCGCGGGCGGGGCGCGTGCGCGGGCGCGTGCAAGTTGGGGGAAGGAGGGCTCAGCCGAGGGGCGCGTCCCAGGACCACGCGGTCTGACTCCAAGCGAGCTGTCCTTTCTTTTGGCAGGGATGCAAGCGGGAGCTAGCGGATGCAAGCGAAGCGGGCCCCATGGGCCGAGGCCTTCGAGGCCGAACTCCTCCAAGATCTTCTGACTTAACCGAGGCGTCACGGGCGACAGCAGCGTGGCACAGATCCGCGCACCTCCGAAAAGCAGGGAGCAGAAGGGAAACAAGACATGGCCAAAAGCACGCCTTCGGCCATCACCAGCAGTTCACAGAGTGCCGTCTTCTTGTCCTCCTCACTGCTGGTCTTTTTCAGCTTCGCCCATGGCTCAACCTGACCACAGCGATAGCACTGCTAGAAAAAACGACACCTTCTCTGAACGTCGAAAGCTGTTTTCGCCCTTTGATGCCTGGGTCATCCTCAGATTGCCTGCCTGCACGATCTCGAAAGCCGCCAGGACGGCCTGCGAAAGCAACTGCCGACCAGTCGCGGCACGGACGACAACCCAAGCTATGCGTGCTGCGTCCTTGGGAATATCCAGCTGCTCGTAGTGGCGAGCGACGGCTGCTGGAGCCTGCAGGGCCGCGACACGCACCTGGCGTGAAAGCCAAAGAGACCCCGAGACGAGTCGGCTCTGCACTCCGACAGAGTCTGAGACGAGTGGCGGGATGTTTTTGGAGGTCCGAGTCCCCGCTGGCCAAAGCTTCTGCAGAGCAAGGCTCCTCGAGGTTCTTCCGGGACAAGGTGAGGATCCGATGGACCAAGTTCCCAAGCTCGTTGGCCAAGGTGCCTCACACTTTAAAAATTTACAGCCACATGCAGAAATCGAGTCCTACTGCGGATCGGGGCACTGTTCACCCTCTTTATGAAGGTCTCATAGCTGAAATCCCCATCCTCGCCGAATGCGAGGCACGCGGCGAAGAAGAATCGAACTGCATCGGGACCGAAGGACTCCACTAGTGGACCTGGCTCCACCACATTTCCCAGGGATTTGCCCATTTTCAGGCCATCCTTGGTCAGGAAGCCGTGAGTGCAGATGTGCTTTGGCAGAGGTAATCCGGCGGACATCAGCATGGCCGGCCAGTAAATCGCGTGAAATCGCATGATGTCCTTTCCGATCACATGAACCTCCGCAGGCCATCCCCGCGAAAGCACCGTCTCCAAGGTGGCCGGGTCATCGGGCTGCAGCAAAGAGGACAAATACCCCAGCAGCGCGTCGAACCAGACGTAGATCACCTGCGAAAGTGCACGGGAGGACATCTTAAAGCCTGACCCTGAAGCGGAAATGCTGGGCTGCAGCAACAGGCGCCGAAAGGACAAGGCAGGGCCGACAAATGAGCAGACGGAAGACACACGAGAGAGAGAGAGAGAGAGATATATATATATATGCAGTTCCTGGTCGGGCGATGCTGTGCCGCCAGCCCGTAAGGGGAATGCGAACAGACATGTTCAATCAAGGACACGGCAGAGTGTTCCTGGCTTGGGCATCGTTCGCGGTTGTCGTCAGGTCTGAGAACCATCCTGACCCGGTGTCTCCAATACTGTCCCTCAAAGAATCGAACCGAAGCGCGGCCACGGACTGCCACACTGCTGTAATTCGCTCGGGATCTTTGTACTTCGAAGAACACAACCCGATCTGTTTCCCCGGACCAAAGGCCCGCAGCCTGTGAATCATCGTCAGGCACAGGGATTCCCCAGGAAGTGCTTGCCCGTGAAATGGAGAAGTCTCGCTTGTTGTCCTCCCCCAACCAGACTAACACTTGACTGCGGCGGCTGGTGGGCAAAATGAAGTCGGGATTGTTCTCTATGTGTCGTCGGATGTCGTCCCAATACTTGGACAATCGGAAGAAGTAGTTCTCTTCACTTCGCTGGATGCATTCCTTCTGGTGGATTTTGCAGATGTGCCCCTCCGACATCTCATCGTCGTCCAAATACGCCTCACATCCCACACAATACCAGCCAGTGTAATCCTTCCTGGGTCACAAACGCACTCTGACGGGAGCCTCACGCAGGCAGGACTCCAGGACCCAAGGCTGCCAAGACGCTTGTAGATATCACCATTCTCCAAGCACCGCTGCCACATCTCACGGACGATTGCCTGCAAAGCCCCATCACTATGTCAGCTCCAAGTATGAAGGGCAACTGGATGTCTGACTGCGCTACGCCACTACGAGAGGCACACGCATCTGCGATCCCTCCAACGGTCCACGGCCTGACTCGGCCCCACCTATTCGAACCCGAAGGCCTTGTGCTTGTCGGGGGTGGTCCGTGCAAAGTGGTTGGCCTCGACGTCAAGCAGGCTCCAGAGCTCCTCAGTCAAAGCATGCAGTAGACTCAGTCCCCAGTGTCCCCAGTTCCCACCACCTCAGCAGAAGCCCCCGACCTGGAACTCCTCAGCAAAACCGTCCACCAGTTCCTGTGGGGTCTTGTCCTTGCTGGCCTTGCGCAAACCGGGAAGTTTGGAAGACAAGCATAGAAAAAGCCATGCATTCCTCGACAAGCCGAGCCACAGCAGTTTGTGCTATTTTCTCGCCATGCTCATCCATGCCAGTCACATAGTGGACATCAGCCCCACGCAGTTTGGCATAGCGCGCCAGAACGTCCGATGCGATTGCCGGATACGCGCTACCTGTCTGGCAGCGGCAGCTTACCGACCTGCAATCCGTAAGGCTTGGCCAAGGGACCGATGTGGGGGGAGCCGTTGGCATAAAACAAAGGCGTAGTGATCATCAGCTTTTCTGGATTTCCTGCAGGCATCAGGTGCTTTTTTTCTTGCACGAGGCGAACTGCCCCCCGGCCCGCCCCCACCCCGCCTGCTCCATCACGTTTGAACTGCAGCTGTGGATGCTTGTCTGTCCCTCGGCCTCGACCCTGGCAAGGCCCACAACCGACTTTGGGCGTTTCTGCTCAGAAGTCAATCAGGCCGCCGCCTCGCCTCCAAGGCTTCATCGACAGCATCTGCGGTGAGGGAGGCGGCTGCATACACGAGTATTCGCGGCGGTCTGCAAGCCTTTTGGCCATGGGGTTCCACGCGCGACGTGCTGGAGTGAACACCACACAACTTTCAACGGTACAGGCCTGCTTGCTTGCACCAGATCGGCCTTTCAACCACAGGAGGCTCAAGCCCAGCAGTCCAGCTTGTGCAGCTGACTGCGCTCGCTGGCGCGCTGCGTGGCGCACGGCGTGGCGCACTGCGTAGCCACCATTAACTCGTCTGAGCGGCACCGCACCAGCCCGCACGGCCCATTGAGTCGCCGGCTGCGTCTGTGGCAACATGCTCCCAGCCGTGACCGTCGTCGGCCCAGTGGCCACTCGTGGCCAACTGCCCCCCCCCCCAGCCAAAAGAAGGGCAGCGAGTATACATTCAAACAGCCGCTTGCAAAGCAGAATTTCATGCACAGTCATTCCACACAAGCCACGCTTCAGCACTTTTCCACCGCGAGCGACACTCCTGGCTTTCCCTAACCACGAGTGCAATGAGCTGCGATAGCCGCTGAGCCTCATCATCCTCAAGTGACTTAAAATTGAAATTAGATTGCTGGAGTGCAGCGTCCTGTCACTGGGGCGAACAGAACAGAACAAGAGACGGGGATGAGACCTGCAGCACGAACAACTCACAAGGCCCATTTGTAAAGGAGGAGCAGTCCCGTCAAACGCCTTGCCACCAGTGTCTCGACTCATCCAGACTTCTTGGATCGTGATTTCGAAGTCTTCAGTTTCATGTTCATGACCTTCTTCTTCGTGGCTTTCTTCTTCATGCCCGTGGCTTTCAGCCACACGGGCGGATCAGCATTTTTCTTTCTCAGTGCCTGAGTTCCAAGAACGGTTGGAGATCTTAGCTTGAATTTTACACGGCAGGGCAAAGCCTGGGGTTTGATCTGATGCATCTAGGCTTTCGTGGAAACAGCTTCCAATGCATGAGTCTGTGGGGGAGAAACATGTGGTTGCCAAGAGCGCCAGCGAGGGTCTGTGCATCGAGTCTATACAGAGTCTGCGATACCAAAGCAGGACCAAGTGCTGGGTATCTCTTTGTGCCAACATCACCTCGGCAGATCCCTTGCTCCTGGAAGAACTCGTCGGTACTCTTCTCATCTTTGTTATACATCATGTCCACCTGTATCACACCGTCTCAACAGACTACTTGGATGGCAACATCTGTTCGGGGCACCTGCCAGTTTCGCGGGATGGGCCGCAAGGTCCGGAACATCACCGCTGCTTTGTCCTCGCCTCGATTGAGCAAAACATCCTCGGTCACGGCGATGCGATCGACCATGAGGCAATCATCTCCGGAGCATCTTGTGCTGCAAACAACCCTGCTGAAAACCTGCCGCTGGGATCCAGACACTGTTCGGTGCAAAGTCAATGGTTGGTAGCTCGTTGGGACCTGTTCATCGCCGGAGCCACGACACACAAAGTTCGATGAAGTCAAATGCTGGAACCAGGCCTACACACGCGCAGTATTTCAGCTGCGATCCATCATATGGGACTGCGTCCACCATGCCCTTGGTGGTCTCCAACGCCCACTCCATGCGCTTTCGGGCTATCTTCTTCTTCGGCAACAGGTTTCCTGAGCAAGCACAGGCAAGACAGTAAATTAGGAACGTGAAGAATGCCCACAAATCCTTCCGCTGCTGGTCTTAGGCCAAGACCCCACCATGCTACGTAATACCCTTTGGGTAGGTTTCGCTTGGCAATCAGGATTTTGCCAAATCGTGGATGCTTCACTGCCTTCAAAGAAGGGTCGCCTGTTCTCATGCCTGGTGACAGCGACAACTCGTCCACACTTGCCCCATGTCGCACATGCCGGGCGCTGTTGCGTGCTGACTGCGTTCAGGCAACATTTTCCGCAGTAGGGCATGAGCTTTGAAACCCGCGGAATCGAACAGGGTTTGCCCGTCCGATACGTTGCTATGCATCCATCGCTCGTAGGCAAATGCTGGCCATTCACCGAAAGCCGGCCTCGGCTCAGAACGGAAAACAGCAGAACGCTCTTTTGGGAAGGCTCTGTCTCACAAACAACCCTATGCCCAAGGCCTCCTGGAGCGGACTTGTTGCCTTTCTTCGCCATGGCGCGCGGCATTCTGATGTTCTTTGCTCACAGAAGTCTTACCGCTGAATGTGGCGCTGCTGTTTCCTACGCTGTTCTGTTGTTCTGTCAAGCTTGAAACGGCAAGGCACTGTTTCGAAGCGGCTGCATGGACAAAACATGTTTCCTGCCTATCGGCCTGCGAGACTTGTCGTGATCTTGTCGCGGGTGTTCGAGAAGAGCTTCTCCAATGCACTCGACCTAAAGAGATACCTGACGTTCTGTCTTGCGGTCCCTCGTGTGGCTTTGTCCTGCTGTGTGTTTTTCCGCGGTCAAGGCGTCCCGCAACTGCCACCCCTGCCTGCAGAAAAGCGTGCGGAGCCCAAGACGTGCGGAGATGCGCCGCAGAGCGTTGCGTTCTACAATCTGTGCAGCGAAATGAGCCAAAGCCGTGAAACCCTAGCATGCATGTACGGAAAATTCGTCTCGACGGTGTTAAAAAACTCGTCTATTTAGTCTAATGCTTCAGCGAGGCGGTTGGCGACGATGCGGCTTTGTCCAGTTAAAAGCAAGTTTGAAAAAGACGGATCGGTCGGCATCGGCGGGGGTCCTTTGCCCAAGACGGTCTGAACAACTGCCGTTGGTTTCCGTACATGCACACTTCCCTCAGGCGATGAATCTTTCACCAATTGCCAACTACTACAGACTACGGGTTTGGGTCTGCTGTATGGCAAAGTGGCGATGAGTTGAATCAAACGGTCCGCCGCCCAACATCGGACAGATGTGGCGTGCGTACTGTACAGCGTTCCTTCGGGCCTGGATTTGTCGGCACGGTGATCAGATCAAGGTCCGCGGAGGTCTGAACGGAGTTTAAGGCAGA
>CAJNJA010021875.1:9877-34030 GCA_905231915.1 Symbiodinium necroappetens | reverse complement strand
GTGAGTGAGTGAGAGAGTGTGTGTGTACATACACTGGTGCAGGAGTTCAATCGACTCTACTACTCGGTCGGATTTGAGAAGGATGGTGGTGCCTCTGCAGCTTCCAAGCCAACCGCAGTGCTGAGGATTACCCGGCCTGCATCCTACGATGACTTGCGAAACCACATTGAGCAGCGGTGCCACAGCAATTTGAAGCAGATGTCTGATGACATGATAGCTCGGCTGATTGCCTTAATTCCACATGATTTGAAAGAGTTGGACATCCGGCTGGATGTTTTTGAGTTTGTCCCACAACCGTCCAGAGATGGCTTGGTCCAGTGCTGACAACACTTGGGATGGCTCTTGTGGCTTCGAAGCGAGCTGCATGTGCAAGCAGGATCCCCAAATATCTTCTCACGGGACCAATTAGCCTTTTTCCGAGGAGCATGTAAAGATTTTCTGGCTTTTCGAGCGAAGCATAGCGCAGCCTCACAAGACCTGAGAAAGCGCAGGCTGGTCCATTCTGGCGCTTGAACAGTAAAAGTGCTTGCAGTTCATGTTCGGTATATCCCCTTCCACGGACGGTAGATATGAATCAATCTCGTGCGGTGGCTTTAGTGGAAGCGGCAGTAGCTGTACGGAAGATCACGAATGACAAGAATAACATGATGATGGCCACGCTCAGAATGACAGTCAGAGCATGAGATTAACACCACGACTATATAAGCCATCACGATGGCCCTTAACACGATGCCGGCTCCTTTTTGAAGTGTATTCCGCCGCCTTGCATTCAGTTTCATGACACCGTCGTCGATGCAAAATGTACTCACGCATACCGTCCTGCACATGCAAATGCAGTCCTTACATTTAGATCATATAGAAATATGTACGAAAGTGTTTACATGCCTAATCAAGCCTGAAGCATATTGCCAGGTCCATGCCTCGCCAAGGGCGATTTGCAGTTTTCTGAGTCGGTCGAGCCGCAGCCGAGTTCTCCGCAACAGGATGTAGTCAGACTGATATTATGTTTGGCTTTGGGGTTTCATGCTTATACATGTATGACTTATATGTTCCAGCCCAGCACTGACAAAACTTAAACTGACTGCTACGAAGACAGTGCCTGCAAAGTGCTGATGCTTGCCATCCGGCAACGGCTCCAGCAGTCGTTGCCTGGCTCGTGCGTGCGTTCCAGAAAAGAGTTGCCGGTGGCCGGATTCCAGTGATGCGTAGTTGTACTACACCGAGCCTTCTGGACTTTGTTGGCTTTGGCCTAGGTCTCGGGTTGTCACGTGTCCTCCGGCGTGCCTCTCACCTTCCCCTCAAAGTTCGTCGGGCGGCTCTCGCGGATGTCAATGGAATTTTGCTGCAAGCTCCACTGTTGAGCAAGACGCATAGATGGGTGACTTCGAACAGCTGGTTGCTAGTCTTGCATGAGCAGGGGTAGCTAGGAACATGATGCAAGCTCATTTCGTGGTCAGCACATCAAACCGAAGTCAATCGTACTGTTGGGATCGTGCCAGGTACTCCTTCGTTGGATGCTGCGATATTGGTGTCAGAATGTAGACACATCCCATTTGCCCGGAACGAAAGGGTGGGCATTCCGCAGGATTAGACGGCAGATGAAAGACTCGAGGCCGTTTAGGCTCGCGACATGAGCCGACGACGGTGGAACGTTGGGCCGGGCACTGACGCATCCGCAGTGCATGCACAGCTGCGTTGTGTGATACGCGCCCAGCAAAGGCACCATGGAGCCACCGCCTCCGCCCCCGCCCCCGCCGCCACCAGAGGACTGCGCCACCTCAGAGTGGCTCGGAGTCATCTCTGACTGGTAGCTCGGTAGCTCCCTTTCTTCCATCGTTGCAGAGCTGAGGTTCCACTCGAAGCAGACTGCTCATCCTGATGAGGCCAGGCGCCAGGCCTTCACCGCTGCAGGGAGGCAATGAGAGAGTTGTTCTCGCCTGCGGTTGCTGCAGGAAGCCACGTTTGCAGAGCACGGCTTTGCACCAGCCGGGGTCACAAGATTACACTTCCTGGGATCAGCCACACGAAGCGCACGCCTGCGATGAAGGCGCCTGTGATCGCACCACCGCGACCACAGACGGCGAGCCGACTCATACTCATTCCTCTGTGCAGAAAGGCAGGTAGTGCGCACTGCGGGATCAGGTTTTGCATGCAGTGCGACCCCTTGACTGTTGGTCTGCACGAGGGCTCAGAGTCTTTCCGTCCGGATGCTCAGTTTTGGGGCTCCAGCTGGTCGTCCCGTAGTTTTGGCCGCAGAAGCTGCAGCATGGCGGAAGATGACGGCGTTCCCTTTACGCTAGCAGCTCGTCACGACAGTGCTGTCAGACCCCGAACCTTCTAGCCTTCTGACTCGCCTCGACAAGCACCCTTGCGGAGGCATTGATTGCTGGTGGAGTCGCGGGTACGACTGTGGACTGCGCACTGCACCCTCTGGACACCTTCCGAACTCGGCTCCAGTCAGAAAAGGGATTCTGGGCCTCAGGCCTGGCCATCTTCACACTTACAAGCGAAGCATGCGAGAGCGTGATGTCATAAGCGTGCGCGTGCCTCTGTGTGTGTATGGTATGTACGAGTATGTATGTATGCATGCATATATACATATGTATATAGATCTATATGTACACGCAGTAATTACTGTTTCTGACTGTGTATACCCCGTTCGTTTGCTATACAATCCTGAGCTTCATGCGGCCGACCTCAGCCTGGCTGTTCAGGAGGCTTTCGCGGAGCCTACAAGGGTATTCTCTCCGCTGCCATCGGATCTGCACCTGGCGCTGCCATGTTCTTCTCCACATACGAGACCATGAAGAAGGTCGGTCCCATACGAGATTCTTCTCAGAAACTAGTGAAGACATGCAGCCCGGGTGCTGCAGGTGTCCAAGAACTTTTCCGGGAACCAGGTCCCATGTGTCCGAGACGTAATGAGGTTTTGGATCGTGTGCATCGAAGTCACTACATACATTCGGCATGTGCCTAGCCGGCAGGAGCACTGGACTCAACATGCCGGCGCGTCATCATGCGGAGAAGCCATGGCTTGTCTGGTCAGGGTAACTTTGCTGCAAGTAGCCGATGAGCATTCGCAGAGTGATAGCGGGCACATAGGCTGGATGCCTCTGGCTGTCCGCACTGAGTAAAGATCTTTCTCAAAGTATAGGCTGCAGGGTCTGCATTATGAACTTCAAATGTAGGCCGTGAGACTCCACAATTCCCTATCATTCAGGATATACTTTCTCAGGCAGGGAAATGCAGCGCATGTCTTCTGACCAGGCATGAGGCAAACCCGTTGAAACCAGCGCATGCCATTCCATGGATCTCCACGCGAAAGGTTGTGCTCGACCCGAGGTGCCGACGGCCAACATCACTCAGAACATGCAAGTCGGCAGGTATACGAGCCTGGCCAGAACCAAGCATTGATCTGGGGCCCGTCATTGTCTCTGACACGACATCCGCCAAGGAGGCTTACCGAAGCCATTGCCGCCATTTACAGAACCGGAGGTCTCGGAGCTTTCTATGTAGGCTATGGGACAATGGTGCCTCAGCTGCTCCGGCTCCTTGCGGAATTAGGCTTTGAGTTAGCCTCGCCTGGCGTGCCCAGGTCATGCGAGAGATCCCTTTCTCGTTCATCCAGTTTCCACTCTATGAGAGGTCCGCGGGCGACAGTCCGCTTCTTTCCGTAGCTATCCAGCGGCGATGTTCCATTCCAGTGCAGGTTCAAGAAGATAATAGCTGAGAGGCAAGGCAGCGAGACAAGTGCCATTCAAGGCCACAGCTCCGTGTGCCAGACTCCTAGTTTGAGCATACCATGGCTTTGCGAAGGTGCAGCCTGTGGCTCGCTAGCTGGTGGCATAGCTGGTGGCCGCTTGAAAGCAACACTCGGCTTTGTGCAGATCTCGAAGAAAGAAACCGCTTTCTGTAGAGTGAATCCAGAAGCTTGGCAGGAGCACCTTAGTCCTAACATGTCATGATAGTATGTTGAGGTCAAGTTTCGCAGCCTAGGCACCACCACTCCCCTCGATGTGGCGAAAACCCGAATCATGCTAGAGAAGGTGGAAGAGGGTGTGAAGAGCTCAGTATGCGTCCGACACGTTTCGTCTGCCCAAAATTTACCTACTTCATGCTTCTGGCCATTGTTTCCTTGAGGCTGCTCGAAAGTACGATGGCACTATGCAGACTCTCAGAGTTATTGCAGCAGAGGAGGGCATTCCAGGACGTGAACAAGTAGATTGCTGTTTGAGCGAATGAATGCTAATCCAGATGGTGGTGGCATTCCTGCATGCACCGACTTATTGTCAGGACTCTTCAGGGGGATCGGGCCCCGCGTTAGTTGGATCACGATTGGAGGCTTCATCTTCTTCGGAGCATACGAGGGAGCTCAAAAGAATCTCGGCTGCAAACAGGCATGACACGTGTAGCAGTTTGTGCCACAACATCTGACAAAGTCCAACTCCCAAGGGCCCTCCAGAGAACCGGCCTATGGTGACATGGCAATACTCCGCGATACTGATTTTCTATAAAAAGCTCGGTCCTGCGCTGTCGGCTTCGTACGAAGTACATCGGCGCCTGAGCAAGCGCGGCATCTTGGATGATGCACCTGCGCTTTAATACCTCACTTCCGTGCATCTGCTGCGCAGCATGTGCATGAGCGCCAATCGGCAATGCCAAAAAGAAACTAAACTAGTCATGCTGGCAGCCCGGGCCACGTATTCTGTTGATGAAGTGGCCACATCGATGGCGCCGTTGCAGCAGTTTTCTTGACGGAGAAAAGGGGCGCATGTCCCTGTGCCACGTCGCCGCTATTTAACCACCTGGATGCACAATCCAACCCACACACATGCAAAACTGATCTAAGCCCTTGTGCCTAGTAAGCTAGTCCTCTTCGTTCCCAAGCAAGTGCAGGGAGACAGATCGGGAATCGAACATGCCATCCTCAGTGGAGGCCAATTTGGGATGCAGCCGCACCCATGTGTCATGTTGCTGCCGAGCAAAGCAGGTGCATCAGTGGAGGAGGTGCTGGCCTGTGACACGTCCTGTTTTTGGGTATGTGGCGCACCACTATCTGTAGGTCGACATCGAAGGGAATACTCCGTTGCATGTTGCCGTGGAGGCGATTTGCCGAAGTTCGCTTTCCTTTTTGTCTCGTGTTGCACACTGGCCTCTAAGCAGGCACCAAGAAATGAAGTTGCAACGGTGTCATGCCTGCTGGAGAATATGGCCGCAAGACACAGTGCACCAGTGCTTCGGTGTATGCACGTTCCGGCGAAGAGCTTCTGAAGTTGTGTTTTGCTTAAGGCCAACCCCAACACTGTAAACTACATTGGGGCGGCGCCTTTGCATTATGCCCGGATCTCAATACTGATTTGCATGATGATGACCCGGATGCTACTCGAATTTAGGTTTCCAGTCCGTTAACTGAATGTGCACCTGTCCATGCTAACCACTGTTCAACAGGCTTTTCTCTCCCCCTTGGCCTCTGCCTGGAGTAACTGACTAACTCCGAGGTGTGCCTGAGAAAAAGCAACTGGCGAGGGATCGCCAACCTTCTCCTAGAATACGGAGCCGCGGTCAGTGCAGCTTCTTTACCTCTCACATCTGCGCACATCGTTGAGAAGTGGCAGGAGCAAACATAGACTGCCAAACTTTGGCGGGGAAGTCTGCTCTCCACTTTGCATGTGAGAATCAGCTGCCCGAGCTCGTAGAGGTCGGGCTCCTCACAAAAAGGAAGTCGAATTGCAGCGCTCGGTTTTGTGAGGTGCTCTGCCTGTTCGGTGCTGACCCACACTTGCTGGATGTTCAGGCGAACACGCACCTGTCTTAGGCTGTGATTCTCCGGTTGTGTCGTGCTTTATGCTGACACTTAATGACGCTTACAGCTGTTTCCGCCTGAGGGCCATGCACTTAGCTCTGGCCAAGGCAGGCCATCTCGAAAGGTAAAACAGATTTTCAGCGATAGCTGGCACTAGACAGAGCGCAGCAGGCGAGATAGTCCATGTGTGCAGGAGGGTGGCCGAGACACGGTCAAGCGACAAATTCTGGAGTGTCTTCTCACTGTCTCTGCCAACGTGGAGGCCGCTTGCAAAGAAGCACGGCGTGAAGGTGCTTTTGCATAGACTTGTGCCTGTCAGGTTCGCAACTTGAAGGGAATGTCCCCCATGCACCTGGCTTGCCAGAGCCTTGTGTTCAAGACTCCAAGACAGAAGCTTTAATTTCTTCTCGTGTGCGCCTTTGTTGCAGTAATTCACGTGAGATCAGGCAACATCCATAATCACCTGGCTAGTGATAGCAGTCTAGGTTCAGGACTGTGTTCAAGCCCCGATTTGGGTGTACCATCGTTCACATCGCTGGAAGTCGCAGGTTCAACTGGTTGCATACGGTGTGTCCGCACCTGAGGGCAAGCGCAGCACAAGCAGCGTGGCCCCTTCATATGCCACTTGTTGCAAGTGCTGTGGGTATCGCAGGTTCAGTTGCTCATGGAAATGAAAGCAAACCCTAGCGCACCGACCTTGGACATGACCTGGGGTGACCTGTCCGTGTGTGTCGAACATGGAGGACTTGGTGGATCCTTTGGCTGCTGAGGCCTTAACATCCCGATGGGAAAGTGGGCTGCATCTGGTGCGGAGCTTGTGTTGACCGCGTGTGTTAAAAGTACGCAACACCCACAAGAATATATCTTCCTGCTTGGGTGAATCGCACAGTCTATTCACTGCAGTCTGAGGCATGCACTTCCGGGCATACAGAGGCGCTCATGCTACTGCTTGACGGAGTTTGGCGGTTTTTGTTTGTGGTAGGTGACACAGCTGTTCGTCCAGACTGTGCCACAATTGATAGATGCCCAGGACCTGACATGTGCTTGATCGGGTCGGCACGAGCTTCGCCAGATATCTGAAGTTAGTCGCCCTTGTGCTCAGTGTTGGTGCTCGGTTCGAGGTTTACTGAACGGCCATTGGGTTCAACACTCGATTGCAACAGAATGTGCCATCGCTGCTTTGCTTGGGGCGTGGCCTGTGGAAGGACATTGACGGCAACACTCCGCTTCATGTGCATGGCTCAGTTCTGGAGTAAGGTTGCGCATTGATGCCTGGCTACTTTGCAAGATGGTGCATGGTTTAGTCGAGGCGGCGAGCTACACCGGAAATCTGGACTGCGCCTTGATTCTCCTCAGGCGCACGAACTGGAACGATCCGGGATATGCCGGACATCCGGGAGATGTGTACCGTTTTTTGCAGGAACGGAGCTGATCCCGAGGTCAAGAACCATGGGCCGCGGTGCCCAGCATTGCCCAGCAAGATTGTTCTTCGCCTTTGCTATAGACCGCCTGCTGGCGCATGTATGGCTAAAGCTGAGGTCGCTGTCTGCATATGATGCCGGATGCACGGACGACATAAGAGAGGAGAGAAGGGTTGCCTCACGTGCCACACGCACCGAGCCATCGGCTGAGGTCTCTAAAGTCAAGGGACAGGACCTTGCGAGCACTCACAACCCTGAGCTCGTTCAGGCTGGCTGGGGTGGATACAGGAGATGGGCAGCTACTGTAGGCCTCAGTAGAGCTTATTGGCTCCATGCAGAAAGGGTTGTCGGCTCGATAAGTGAAGTGGGGACTGGGGTGCAGATTTGACGCTGATGTCGCAAGAGACGAAGGCAAAATGACGGGGGTGACTCAAAACTGCCGGCAACTTGTGGGATGCTTCAGTTCTAGCAGTGTTCGGAAACTGGGCCTGCTCCGGCCTTACTTGCCTGACTGTGAAACGTACGAGATTCAGAATTGAGAAGCCCCAACTTTTGGCAGGTTCTCAAAGAAGCTCAAAAAGAGAAAGGCTGCCGCCAATCCTGAGCTTTGCATGTACTTACGTGCACCTGGTTATTGTAGAAGCCGCGCCGGATTATTTTTGATCGTACCATTCTATTAACAGGGACAAGAGTTTCAGCAATGTGGTTCTGGCAGAAACAGTACTGCTGAAGTGCGAGAGTGTGTCCGCTGTGCTGCAGCATCTTTCAAACGAAAGGTGCCCGTAGATATTCCGTAGAGTAGCTAGTTCCTAGTTCAGTACCAGACCTTCCTTGACCTCGGAAAAAAAAGGCCGGTCCTGACTTGCTTCGGCTGCTGCGCAAGGGCCATCCAGCATTTCTACACGTCTTGCACAGATTGTTCGTGCCTGCCATCCTGCGCTACTATCTGAGTGAGATCATGCAGTGACATCGTATCAGTTAGGCCAGGAAGCCGCAGAAACAAGCCAGGGCCAGGATATGAAGACGCAGACTGAAGTTACACACCTCTCGCATTCAGAGACAGCACGACACAGTTGTATTCGTTGCAGCCGCTTCGAGCGCTTGCTCTTTTTGAGCTGCCGAGAGGCTTGTCAAGCTGGGGTATTGCACACTTGGGGGCGGGTAGCCAACGGTTGTCGAGTCGAGGTGATGCCTCGCGGCTTGCTCGCCCAGACGGTTGCTGAACATGACTTTCTCTATCACGAGAGCCGACGCACAATTGCAGCGTCGAAGCTGACATCCTTCCAAGCGCAAGGTGCGCCTGCGTGGGAGCCCTAAGACGGTTCATGGCACCTGAGCATGTGCACCAACATCAACTATGTAGTCTGAAATCCTCAGGCAGGCGGTGGGTGCCGCCCCAGCTCCGAAAGTTCAGGGCGATGCACCTGGCCCTGCACCAGACGCCCGAGCTGCAGCAGCAGCGAAGCCTGCAGCATCAACACCACCAGAGCCGCCCCCTCCGGAGGTGAATCAGGACCAACATGGTCACTTAAGTAACGAGCGACGGGAGCAGCTTTGCCAAGTTTTTACCGCAGAGCGCGGACTCGCAGGGGCTCTCTCTCTCTCCCTCCCTCTCTCCCTCCCTGGCTCTCTCTCTCTCTCTCTCTCTCTCTCTGTCTGTCTTGACACATACTGCGAAAGATCTTGGTTCGACCGAAGTGAAGCCACACAATGTAATAGAACCTCGAAATGAGTCGAATGTGACAGATGGACAGAAGGCACTCAACGCGACAGATCTCGACAAAACAGGCGAAACATGGTGCTTTGGAACCCGATGCTTGGGGGTGAGGTAACCAGCCAGAGATTACGGACAGAGACCCCTTGATCCATCAGCAGTGCGGGCCGCTGAAGGTGACCGAGCTTTCCGGGAGTGATGTGACGCAGTGCACTTGCCAGCGGCAAGCGAGCTTCTGCCCGACGCAGATTTGTCTACGTTCAGCACCTCCACAACAATCGAAACAGCTGGTCCTTGTGAAGGGAAATCGTAGTTGGCAACATGCTGCTCTCTTGTCAACCTGCCAGCCAGTCGCAGCGGGCAACAGGAAGCGGGAGTACGTCACGTGCAACGTCGAAGTAGCAACAAGTCACCCCAAGCTTGTAAGCTCTTCCTTAGGAGGCTGCCTGTTTAGCTAGAGCCCACCGGGAGAAGAAGAACAATTACAGCGTTCTACAGGCAGTTTGTGGTGCTTTCGCCTGAAGTGGCATGACAAGCACAATGTTTCAATTAGAGCTGCGTGCCTTTAAGTCATGGTCTGCATGGTGGAAGGCATGGCTTGTGCCAGGCTTCATGCGAGCAGTTGAGCTGTTCGGGCCGTGTAGGCATTTCTGTCTGCCTATTGCCCGGTTTTTTGCGTGCGAAAGTCAATGTGCGCTCGTGTGACTGACCTTGGTGCATGCGTATACTTCATTTCTGAACTTGTCATATGGCTTTCCTGTTCGCTGCAAAACAGAAGAAGAGTTTGCGGCTGCACGCTGTCGGTACATGTCTCAGGCCTGGTGTCAACAACGGTGCTGTTTGAAGTCGCGACTGTGCAGAGGATGTCATCGCTGGGCCAGAATCCGTCAGCAGCCAGGCCGCAGTGCAAACAATCGCCGGTGGTCCGGGAAGGCATGGTGCAGGGAGATGCTGCATGGATTTTTTGATGTTCCTGACTTCCGGCTCTTGCAGGCCCTCCGGCGCCAAGGGTGCGCCGGACCACTATGGGTTCAGCCCCAAGCATGCCTAAGCCATGCAGTCTGCAGGGCTTGCGGCATGACCTTTACAGTAGGGGGCTGAACACCTTCCTGCTGACTGTCTCGGCGGTGCTGGTGGGATTGGGCCTTGGCTACGAGTCGTTATCTCAGAGTGCTGTCTGACTGTGTGCGTAGTTGTGTTGAAAGCAGCGAGTAGCTAGGACCAAGAATCCTTCTACGGTGAATCTGCTCCTGCAGCACTTATGTCGGTGATAATCTTATATAGTCTTATGCACTTTGATTTGACATCTGCTGTCGCCTGCTGTCGGCTTGTGCAGCGGCCGAGTTGCAAATTCATGTACGCTGTGTCTTCATGAGCCGCGGCCGCGAGAGTTCACGCGTGTAACATCTCGATGCTTCAAAGGACTGGGGCTTTACATCATGGCGCACCATGCAATACTTCCAGACAAGGTTCAGTGACTCAGTGAAAGCTGCTATGTCCATGCTTTCCGTTTCGGGCGTCGGTTCAGTGTGTGATATAAACTGCTTATTAAGGCAAAATGGTGACCCGCAGTTAAGAAAGACTTCTCAGAACCACCGCTGAATAAACTTCGGAGACCTTTGATAAATGTGGCAGAGCATTCGTGCTGCGTCGCCTTCATGAATGAGTTGACACTCGAAAGCAAGCGTGGTTGCATGCAGTGGCCACGTTTTCAGTGTGCGAGCTGAGAGTTAGCAAGCTTCCTGAATCGCGAACTTGTCGGTGTCGCCGAGGATGAATTCCATAGTCTTTGGTGCAATTATTGCCGTGGGATTTTTGGGGTTCTGCCAGTGGAATGCGTGGAGATGGCGACTGCTATTGCTCCAGGCCGTGCCCTGGTACTGTTTGGTAGGAATGCTTGAAAGTCCAACATCTTACGTTTGGTGAGAGCCCCGGAAGGGTGTTGCTTGCAAGACTCTTACTCTGCTGTTCATTATTTCCTTTGATGCAGACAGCTTGTCTGCGTTTTTGAGCCAGAGCTGCAGCCGAGCCTGAGGTTAACCTTCTGAAACAAATCATTTGGCTTCCACGACGTTGTTGTCGCCGGCGTGCTTGGGAGGATCCTGCAGTGTTTGCCCATCGGACTCCCGACAGCAGATTTGCCAGCTTGTGCGCTTCGTGAGCTATGCCTGCTCAAGCCAAGGAAGCTGCCGGGATCCTACCAGTTTAGTCTCCACAGAATGCACTGAGGAAGCATTTCTGTCGGGTGCATGGAGCTCCCCGCAACATCCAAGGCGTGCACATGCGCCACTGCGCTACTTCCCTGATGCCAAAGCCTCTTTTCGGCACTTCAGCCACACCGAGGAACAAGGGTGGTTGCATCACACCTGCGGATGTAACGAAGGCTGCGGATGGCCAGAGGTCGACGTTCATCCAGGATCTCGGTGACAAGCCGTGGCGCCTGCAGCTCTTCCGAAATCCGCATTCTGCAGAGGCCAGCCGAAAAGCCCCAAACAGTGACCAGTGATTTATGCGCCGGCTCTGTGAACGCAGGTGTCTCGTTGTTTGCTTGTTGCCTCGCCGCGAGGCCTATGCCCAAGCGAGGGAATTATCTTTCGACGACAGCCAGTGGAACGAAGTCCCCATCCCGTCAAATTGGCAGCCTCTTCGATCAAGCTTCTGTGGTTCAGCATCCCGAAGGATGCAGAAAAAAGTTGCTGAGCCGCGGCAGCATCTCGCTAGCCAAGGATGCTGGGCATGTCAGTTCCCATCTACACGAACATCACCTTCCCCTTCACCCCGGTGCCCGCTTTGATGGCACCCTATGTGTCGCACGACAATCCTACAGGCTGGGACAGGTCTGATCAATGTACTGGTTCTCGTGTGCGGACACAACATGCCATCAGAGTGGGGCAACAGATGTTTCTTCCACCCGGAGGTCTTTATCGGACAACGTTCAACGTTCCCATGGAAAATCTGCAGGGTCGACGTGTCCACCTCGTCTTCCATGCTGTTGGCTCTGCGGTGATGGTGTGGGTGGATGGCCAGCCACTCGGAAGCGACAGCAAGGCAGACATTGAGACCCCAGCCAGTACTGGTACGTGCTTTCAATACTGAGTATGACTCAGTTTTAGATGCGCCCAACTCCCTTTGCATCTAGCCCCTGTCATGGCAGCATAGACTTTGCCAGGTATATTGGATATTCACAGGATTCCATGACTGCTGCCGAGTTTGACATTACGGATGCACTTATCGGCAGCCAGCAGGCGGTCGATAAACAAGGCCGAGAGGGTGTCCGGAATAGATTTAGACAGCCGAACTAGTGTTGCTCGAACCAGCAGTATCAGTGCATACGTGACAAATCG
The DNA here is from genome assembly GCA_905231915.1 of Symbiodinium necroappetens. NCBI lineage: Eukaryota > Dinophyceae > Suessiales > Symbiodiniaceae > Symbiodinium > Symbiodinium necroappetens. Next base: position 21,748 of record CAJNJA010021875.1, on the reverse strand, counting down.
GACGGCGGCGACCAAAGCCGCTTTCACGAGGCACCTCAGCTACAGCTGCTCTATTGTCAGAGCAGCACTTGCCAGACCGCACTGAGCATGCCACTTGGAGCAGCAGGGTTTGCGGTCAATTCTGTTCTGAGCCCGACACTGATAGCAGAGGTTCTCGTGGCCATGGTGCCAAGCTGGTGCGATGGATCGTACTTGGAGGACTCGGGGAGTCTCGCGTCATGCGCCCCGCAGAAATCTGCAGAGCAATTGAGCCTTCGCGGAATAAGACCGCTGCGGGTCAGGATCAGGATCAATGGTGGCTTTTTGGCATCCATCGTGAAGTTGAGTTGCATTTCGTGCCTTGGCTGAATTGCTAATTGCTCGAGTTTCCAGTGAGCTCTGGTGCTGCTTCTGTGATCCGAGCTTTCGGCACGACAAGGTCCCCGAAGCCTGTCGAATTGCAGAGTCTCAATCGAACTAGTTCCCAGCAGAGGCACATTGACCCTATCCAAGAATGCTGTCCGCCCCAGGACTATCAGACTCGAACATTCTTCAACGAAGATGACGATGGAATTCTGCAGGTTCAATGCCAGCTTACTGGGACAGCCGTCGGCAACAAGGTGCTAAAGGTCACACTGTATGGAGAACGTTCTGAGATCCTGGCAGCAGCGCGGGCCACTGCACCTACCAAAACTGACTCCATGGATGATGGGCCTGGTTGGTGTGCCGCACCCAGCATTCGACTTTCCTTGCCATCGCACTGTAACTGGAATCATGAGCTACCTAGATTCCTAGATCCTTAACGGGCTTCCAGTCATCTGTTTCTTTTTCGGTCGACTTCAGCAGACATTTCAGAACACTTCTGGTATGGTCTTGTCTTGTTCTGCAGTTACTGTACCTTGTTACTGTTATGTTTCCAGTGTCGTAATCCCTTCATACTACTATGAAACCCCGCCCCAGTACAAAAGCCAATTGAAATACAAAGACTAGCTTGAACTAGGCAAGACTCCGGTAGACTTGGGGCCAAGTTTGGAGACCCTTCTGGGGTCGCTTTAAAGGCCGAGGGTTGGGAAAAACAGTCCAACATGAAGACGTGTTTGTTGGTTTCCTTGCCCACGAATCCCGAACCTCTAGACTTTGCTACCAGGCTTCAAACTTGCCGATGATGTGAAAGGCTCCATGCGGTGATGCAAGCCTTCCTTGGGGGAACCAGTGATTGTTGTGGGTTGGAGTTTTCCTCGCATGCGGGACTTGCTCGACTGACTCTACATGATTGAACCCATGTGTTCCCTTGCGGAAGAAGGTGGTTGTTATGAACTCCCCGAAAACAGTCACGAAGTACGACTCATTCGAGAAAGGCTCCAGAGCTGTAATCGTAATATTCCTCGGGTCCGCCTGTAACCATTTACTGTAATCTGTATCGAAGCTCGCTCTCTCGATCTCTCTCTGTGAGTTTGACTGTTCTCACGTCATCCGAGACCTTCCGACTGCGCGAGCGAGTGTGTACTGGAACGTGTGAGTTGAATTCCTTTCCCTCCCTGACCTTGTCTCTCAGAGTGATGGATCGTCAAAGCATCCGCGATCCCACAATGCAAGAACGAGCGTGCAATGTGTGCACTAGAACGTGTGAGTTGGGATCCCTTCGCTGTCCGGGAACTGCAGGCTGCAGCCACAGCAGGAAGGTAGGACTGCAGAGTAGCCTCGCAAGGTCGCAGGTTCCAAAAACGATCATAGGTCGATGTGCCAGAGGATGCACTGAGTCCTTGAGTTCATGTTTGAGACGCAGCCTTGGCAGGTGTGGAGGCAGAATTACGCGTTCCGGGAGTGCGAAAGTGGAGCGCGGAGGCACCATCCACATCTAACAAGCTCTCCTTACTGCCAGCAGATAGTTTACAGAAGTCGGTAGCTGCTTGTCTTCACAAAGACCGAGGGGCGGCCACCACCCAGGTCGAATCGGGAATCACCCACATCCGAACTGTCTTGCCGGCATGCAGAAGCTACAGATTGAGCCTGAAAGTTTAAACGAGGAAGTCATGCACAGGGTCAGCAGGTACGGATCAGAGGTCCCTGGCTGACCCGACAGGATCCCTTCCTGTACACTCTGCAGCTGGAGCTCACGGAGGCGTCTGACACTACGATCCAGGCTGAGCGTTTGCGCATTGGTTTCCGCACCCCGGTTGCATATCCTTCTGCAAAGCTTCGGCAAGTGGTCATGTTAGCGCCTGTCGCGGACTAAATCGGTGGCTTGCTTAGCACAGGTACAGTTGCCATCGTGGATGGACAGCTCTGTGTGAACGACCGCCCGATCGTGGTTGCAGGTGCGAATGTGCACGAGATGCACCCGACGAGAGGGAAGGCGATCAGCACTGACGACATGCTTAAGGACATAGAAATGTTGAGGCTCAGTTGCACAATCTGGGACAGCTTGACGAAAGAGCCATGTAATTCCACGTGTCCAAGGAAGCGAGGCAACTTCAATGCCGTTCGAAACAGCCACTACCCGCATCATCCCAGATGGTATGAACTCTGCGACGAACATGGGCTCTACGTGGTTGACGAAGCCAATATTGAAACACATGGCTTTGTCGAGAACTTGGCCATTTCACTTCTTGCTTGTGACCAGGCTGCCCACATGTCTTTCTAAGTGCAGTCATCCTTCCTGGCCACACCAGAACCGGCTTTAGGCCCTGAAAACCTTCGAGCAGGCCTGGAGACAGCAGTTTCTGCATCGCTTCTTCAACATGTTCCAGCGGGCGAAGAATCATACCTGTGTCATCGTCTGGTCACTCGGAAACGAGAGCGGTTGGGGGCCGAATTTCGCCGCGGGCGTTAAGTCATTGCACCGATGGGATCCCCAACAACGTCCGGTCCAATACGAAGGGGCAACTTGTGGCACTGATGCTGTTATATTCTTCGGAGATGGACAAGGTGCAGGGGCCTGACTGGCAATCCTCCCCTCTGAGACTTGTTCATGGCCAGGTGCATCAAGTGACATCATCTGCCCCATGCTACCAAGCTGCCATTCATAGGTCGTTTGCTCAAGCAGACATCAAGTTAAGAGCATGGATAATGGTGTGGCGGGTTAGGCCTAGACTCTGGACTGCTCAGGTATTGGTCACCACCGATGATCCTGCCTCCGGCAGCCAGCAGAACTCGGCCTGTAAACCGGCTGCAGGGCCCCTTTGGCCAGACCTCGCGTCGTCTTGCATGTCAGTGACCATATGTGGGCTCCAATGTGCCATGTCTGCGAAGTATGACGCAAAGAGCTCGACCAGGTCATACTTTGCGAATACAGTCATGCCCTCGGCAACTCCAACGGATCCCTGCACTCCTACTGGGACCTGTTTTGGTCTTCCGCACCTGACGCATGGCTAATGCTGCATCTGCTATGGACGCCTTCATTGAGTGTTGGCTTCAGGCTCAGCTCCTCTGAAATAAGGAGCATCGATGCATACAGGGTGGATTTGTATGGGAATGGGCAGATGGAGCGGTGAAGGCGCCATCATCTGGGTGTGCGCTCACTGCAACACTCGGGCGTGGGCATGAGTGTGGGCTCGCCACTGAGTTAAAGTTGAGCAAAGCATGGCTGCACATGAAACACATATAGACATCCAGCTGTCTGCAGATACGGAAGCTATTCGCCATGATTATTGCTCATTGCTCATAGCTTCATGACGACGACGACGACGACGACCTTTGCATTGTAACTACGCACCTGTCACTTAGTGACTTAGTGACTTGATTGTGGGGATGGGGTTTACTCTGTGGAATACTGCACCTTCGCCAGCAGCACGGCAGGTGCACAAAGCTCAGATCCTGGACCCGGATGTGAAGGGGAAGCACCAGCGAGAAGCCTGGCTTGAAGGCCCGTGTCCTAGCACAGTGGACATTCAAGAGAAACACCGGCAGACGGACAGTCAGGCGAATATGCCTACGGTGGAGACTTCGGAAGGGAGAGTGGGCGACAAGATCGCAACTTTATTGTGGATGGGATCCTATTCCCCGATCGCACACCACATCCAGCTTACCAGGATGCTCCAGAACGATCTGGGTTTTGATAGAGTTTTGGGCTGGGTGCCATTGCCGGGTGATTTCCTAGGTCTAGTGTGTCAAGAGAGACTTTGCTTGAGATCGAGAGGACTTCAAAAGGCTGCAGCAACCTGTCGAGTTCCAGCTCAAATCGCAAGAGGACTGTTCCGAGGGTCGGCTTGTCCGGGTGAATGCCCGAGTCTCGGTGCACACGAAGAACACAGAGCAGATCAGTCTAAGGTCAGTTGTGATCGACTGCTCAGAAGATCCTTCCAGCTTTACAGCTTGACAGCTCGGGTTGAGAGAGTCCATGTTCTTCAGCAAGGTCAAGAATCGGTACACCTTCCGAGATCTCGGACACTTGTCCTTTTCCGCGCAACCAGGGTGCAACAAGCCATAACATGCCTCAGACTAGCTTTCAGCACTTGGGACGACGGAGAGCCCCTAGTTCTGTACACAAAACCAATCCGAGGCTTGCTTCTGATGCGCTCGGAGAGAAGTGCTTGTGCACCATCCGCGGGGATGCAGACATGCGAGGTATAAGTCCAGGAGTGTTGGGAAGAGCAGCTCGCACAGCTTGCCATTGTAGACACGTTCTGAAGCCAGATGTAACCTTTGCATGAAGGAGAATCACGGGAGCTTGAGATTGTGATGAAGACGGCAAGCCCTGAACTTCAGCAATGTGGTCAGTGGCTACTTCTACAGGCTTGCCAGACGGACAGATCACAAACGATACCTGAGAAGCTGCCTAGCTGCTCTGGTTTGTGGGGCTGATTCTGATGCAGGCAGTTTGCCTCCTGTAGTTGCAGACCGTACAGAACCTAGGTTCGTAATCGCGGACGTTTGCTTTACAGTGGATGTGCCCAAGTCGGAAACCAGCAAGCTGCCCGCTGGTGGCATGCTTTGTTCAGGCACTGGCCTCTCTTGGGGGTTTTGCTTCAGAACAAAATAAAGGCTGCGGCCCGCTGGCCTAGCCAGGATTCGGCATGCTGTTGTCCAAACCCGCTCGACCCGTCACCATCGGCGGCAGGTTCTTTGCCCCCACTTTTGCACATGCCTGCAGCGGGTCCAGCAACCTTGGACAGAAGTGGAGAGAAGTCCGTGATCAAAGCAGCTACATACACGGCAAGATTCCAAGGGGGCACTCTGCTACGGCCCCAGCATCAAGACATACATGTTTGTGGACCACACTGACTCCGCCTTGTGCCGTTCTCAGGACATCCTTGTGTGGCACTGACGGGCTGGAGTTGCTCGCCAAGCCTGGCTTGCAGCACAGCTTCACGCGTGCAACGACAGACACTTGGCTGCGGCAGTTTGTCAATCACGGAGCCTGAGTCCGGCGGTTCCGACTGACCACCACAGCGGATGTTCGGCAAATCCTCAGAACGAAGGGCTAGTTGCGGCTAGTTGTCAGCAGTGGTAGTGTAATGGACATTATGGACAGCTAGAGCTGCTTTCCACGAGCAAGGACAATGATCGCTGTGGTACGGATTTTTTCGTTCCGTGGCTGATCAAGGCCCGGATGCCATATCCAAGCTAGGGAAAGCCGGCCGCGAGTAGTCAGTTGTTAAAATGAAAACGCGGGGCCTTGGTTGGGCCTTGGTTCGCGGCCTGGCAGCCATGACATCATCATGCGATACTCTGGGAGGTACCACTCGTCAGGCACTTCTTGGATTGTTACGGTTTCTTGTCTCTTGCGGCATCGCCGGCGGCTTAAGAATCTGCTTGCTGAACTGTTGTCTTCATGTGCATGCCATGGCACGTCAAGGTGGAAAATCGTCGGGCTGGATCGGCTAACAGCATCTGTGAACGAATGCACCTCGTCAACATCTGGGAGTTGCTCCAGCACTGTCTTATGACAGACTTGAATTGCAGGATGTCTTTGCCAGGTGAGTGGAGCAGTTCCGCCGAAGGTCCAAAGCTTCGCGTACGGGAAAACTTCAGTGCACTTGGCCAGCTCCTTCTTGAAACATGCTTCCAGTATGTGTTCGAGGCACATCGAGTAGTGGTGTCAGTGACCGTGACACCAGTCGGACCCTTGACTGGTTTGGCGACTCTTCCCCGAGTTGGGGTAGACTTTGCTCTTTCGGCAAAGCTCTCAACAATGACTTGGCTGGGATGTGGCCCGGGAGAGAGCTATCCGGACCGCAAGCGCGCTTCAGATTGGGCCGTCCATAGAAGCGACGTCGACACTCAGCATGTGGACTACATTGTCCCCAGTGAGAACGGAGGAAAGGCGGATGTCCGCTGGGCAGCTTTCACTGATGGTTCATTTGGCCATGGCTTGATGTTGACCTATTCCTGCGGCGATGGTGAAGCGCAGCAGGACAAACCCGAAGATGCTGCATCCGAGAAGCGTCCTGCTTGCACACGTGGAGCACAACTGTCCGCATCGCGGTGGACCCAGGAAGAGCTAGAGCGAAATTCCCACCGCCACAAGCTGCCAGCGAGGCAGGCTTTGAGCTCAAGAGCAGTGAACGTTCACCTAGACACAGCTCATGCCGGAGTGGGCGGAGTGGGTGAGGGGGGCTCCAGACTTTGGGCCACGGCCAATCAGTTTCTTGTGAGCCCCGGGCATGGGCCGTGGACTTATTCGTTCACATTAAAGCCAATCGTTTCTGACTCATGGTTGCGCAGCGAGACCTGACAAATGAGTTTGGACCGAGTGCCTTGCACGATGTCTCGCAGGAATCCGCCTAGCTCAGCTCACCCCACACACACTTACCATTTGCATCCACTTGCTTTGTGCCCAGTCACTGTATGGATGCCTGGCGGAAGTATTCCAGCTGGTTGCCTAGCGCATCGGGCAGGCTGTCAAAAGTGATCGGAAGGTGCGGCATTCGCTTCTGCATCAGGGGAGCCCATCTTACTGAGGCCGACCCCCGGAGGAGAAGAGATCCTCCCAGGGCAGTGTTGCAATCTCAGAAGTGCTGAGCTAGCTGCGACACTTGGGAAGCTCTAGCAGAGGCCAGATCACAAGGACGACAAATCGGCAAGGGCCCAAGTCGGGCCCAGGTGAGTATCAAAGGGCCACGCTACGTAGGCCAAAATGCTCTGGGGTTGATATCGATTGGCGATCGGCTTTCATGGAAGTCTGTTTTATCACTCGGCAAGAACGAGACACTGGCAGCTTTGTGCAGGATCGGGCTCGCAGGCTTCCGGATCTCGAGACTCTGCTTGAGCAGATTCCCTGGCTGCCCAAATCACCAGAGACTCTCCCTGAGCGATCTCGTGCTCTCGGCAGGGACATAGAGTCTGCAGGCTCAGCTGCCGCCGAGTTTCACCCGCCCCGACTTGGAGCAGCTTTAGGTTTCTGGCACATTCGGCATGATTTCGTGACTGTCAGGCAGAAAATCGACGCGCTCGTGCCCGTTATTGAAAGTTGTCATAGACTTGCTTCGCTATTACACGATATTCGGGAAGTTCGGAGCGCTGCTTGCTGAAGCTTCAATACGAACATCTGCAAAAGTTTGCTGAGCGTCAGCGTCATGGACGTTCGAGAGAGCCTACTCGGCTTGCAGGTGTCGGCTCAAGCTGAAAACAAGCATGAGTTTGCGCACCGGCCGCTGCGATGACAAGCACCAAGAACAAGCAGGTTTTTGACATCGTCCTGCCTGCAGTTGAGAAGGCTGTGGGTAACCTCGAAAGTATGTATGCCGGCCTTGCGAGACCCTTGCAGCACGCAACGCACCATCCGGCTGGTCGCTTAGCTGCCCTGCTGGGACAGGCAGAGCACTTGACCAAGGCTGGCATATCCAAAGCGATCCTGCCAGTCCAAGACAGGTCAAGCTTCGACTTTGCGGGTGAGCAGAGCATGCAGCTGCAGGAAAGCACGATACATGCGTCGAGTTTGCGCAACAGGCTGGCTGATTTCGCATGCTTAGCCCCAGTAGAAGATCCGGGAAGTCCAGACAACTCGGCTCCGTCGGAGTTTCGTACTTTGCAACAACTGGCTTCCTGGCGGGATACCGTTAGTTGCAAAGAGACGCTCAGCCGAAAAGAGTCGATGGATATTTTGCAGGTCCTGATAAGGGCTGAACGAGCCATCGCGGAAATGCAGCGTTGGGAGGCTTCTTGCACTCGACGCTGGGATGCGTTGTCACAGGAGGTGCGACAAGCCCGCGACAAGATCAAGACCATCCGGGCTAGGGCACAGAAGCTGAAGGAACGGCAAAGTGAGGTTGACCTGGCGGCAGGCCATCGGCGGGAGGAGCTGTGGACAAAGCTGCTTGAGGCAACCGGACACGGTGAGGGGGACATGTCAACAACGGCTGCAGCTCTTCATAAACAGTTGTGCCAAAGCGACAAACAGCGGCGACAGCTCCGAGACCGCATCTCTGCAGACACTGAGAAGCTTCACCGCGTTTGGTCAAAGAGGAGGCAGGCTCAAGATACCGTGGACCTGCTGACACAGCTTGCACGTACAGATCAAAATGGTGACACTGGAGAGAGGCACTCCGCAGATGACATCGTGGATGCAGAGCTTTCTTTAGAAGCCCTTATTTGGAAGCAAATCCGGGAAGAGCGAGCAAGGTTTGCAGTCCCAGATCCGCCTCAACCTCCTCGGTTGGCCTTACCAGAGGTAGCGGAGGAAACGCAGGCGAGTGAGAGCCCAAGCTTCGCTCCAGTTTTGCCTCCCAGCGCGGAGCCGGATGACCTGGAGAATCCTCTGGTGAGTCCCGTGGTCCCCAGCGGCCCCAGCTTCCCCAGTCTGCCCAGCGTTACGAAGGATGCAGAGGACACAGCCCTTCACGTGGAGTTGAAGCAGACACCAGCATCTCTACCCCCCAAAGTTGCCAATTTGATTGAAAGGCTGTCCATGTCGCGGGATGCACGTCGACAAGCTGAGCGGGCGCACCGCTCAAAACCTCTCGATGCACCAGGGAGGCCAGCAGAGCCACGAGTGCAGACGGAAAGACCTCCTGCTTGTGCCAGTGAGCCCGACAGCTTTGGGCCCACGTTTGCAGACGAACCGCCCCCGCCTTTGCCAGAGCCAGGCAGACGAGATGTTCAGCAGGGAGCATCCCAAGTACCGTCCTGGAAGCCACCACCGCCACCAAGCCATGCTTCACCCGACATGCTTTGGGGGGAGTTGCCCTCGGCGCCTTTGGAGTTGGGCTTGAGTGCGGGGCAAAATGCCCTTCCTCAACGTGCGAAGCTAAGATGGGCTCAAAGCAGGAAGCCGGTGCTTGACATGGCATGTGCAATGTGGCTGGCTGAGGCTCGTCTTCGAAGAGAAATTCCACTTCTGAGCTCGCAGCCCCACCTGCAGCAGGCATGCCTGCTGTGCGCAGGGTGACGCTCGAACTGGATGACTGAAAACAGCGTCTTGTACACGCGTGGCGCATGCTTAGATTGCGCTCGTGGGGAAAGCCGGTGCATACCATAAACTTCAAGCATCCACCTAGGGGATTACTTTTAACTACAGTCAGTGCATCTGGCGTCCAGGGCGGGTCGATCTTCTGCGAATCCGGAAGCTTGCCTTGTGCCTCATGTGGAGCAATAGCACTCCTACCGCGCAGCAGGCTGGACATTGTATTTTTGGGAGCATGCGCACATGCGCGCACAGACGCACGTGCGTTGAAGCACGCAGTGGTTCAATCACAAATGTAGTTTCAGACAACTTAATGCTGCTGCTTCTTGTAGACTGGTGTTGCAGTTGAGAGCATGCAGGTGGATGTTACACGCATCAACGCATATGTATGTATATATAACTATATCAATTCAGTTGTATACGCATATTATCTGAAGCGACATGCGGAAAAGCAACAGCTGTTTTGAGAAGTGGTTATAGAGCATGTTGCGATATCGAGGTTCCCCATGCGATCGACTGGAAGCCGATCCGGATTTATTCAAGATGGAGTGGATGTGGATAACACGCACGAAGACATATGCTGTGCACGGCATGCTGTATGCCAGATGTTGGATTGACCCAAACACTCTTCGTGCTTTGATTGCCCTCATCAGATCGAAGAACATTTGTTCAGTTGTCCATTTGCTGCTTGAGCCTGCAGCATGTTTTGATGCCACCTGTTGAATCCGAGGGAGCTGTCAGAACTCTAGCTACTGTTATTTTTACTCTTCTCAGCTGTTGCGACCAGCAAGCACGACCGCAAAATTACACCGGATGCCCCAGTTCAACTCCCTCCAGCATCAGTTGATTCCGAAATTGCCCGGAAGAGTCACTCCTCGTCAAAGCACCACATCGCGCAAATGCTCGGGAGCCATCTTGCTCTTCAGACGGAATCGCGGGAATGGGCCTGCCAACCGGTCGGCTTTTGTTGCCAGCGGCTCAGCGAGCATGCTTCGCCTGATGTCTTGGAGAAGTCGATCTACACGTTGGCCATGTGCTTTTGCTCAGGCTGGGATGTTGTACTCTAGCTGTGACAAGAACAAGCCAGGAAGCAACCTTTCAAGCACGTGCGACTGTGTAACGTGATCTGCAGTGCTCCAGGACAGGGCAAGCTTGCAATTGAGCGAAGAGCAGGCGCCTTTGGCTTGTGCTTTCCGTGTCGCCTCGGCAGAACGGAGGCTCAAAACAGACGCTCTAATAGTGTCGAATACCGTTCCAAGGAGCACCGGCCATTCAGTGCCCAAAGCTACAGGGGTTTGGGGGGAGGTAGATTTCGAGTGCTTTGGGCCTTGAGGCCGAGAACCTCCGATGCCTCTGCGCCCAATCCAAGCGCTTGAAAGCTCAAGCAGGCCATTCGTCACCTGGATGCTGCAGCATGGGCTGCCAACCTTGTGCCGAAGGCTTCTTGAAGCTGCTTTGGTTGGGCGCTTTTGCAGGCTTTCTGGAGCTTCTCATCTTGAGCAAGCAAAACCTTGCGACCTGGAGTCTAGCAAGAGAGACGAGAGATCCCGGGTTGGTAACAAGGTGCAAGGTTGTAGTTCAGGTCGGAGGCACTTGCAAGACTTTGCAAGTTGGGCATGCTGTCACTCCGACGGTAGGCACTCATCGGGTTTTTGCAGCTCTGTGTCGCTTCTTGCGACAGAGAGCGAAAAGCGCAAAGCTGTTGAAAAAGAGAGGCTTGCGATCGACGTGGCAGCGGATGTGATTGGCTAAGCGTTGCTCCTACCTGGCGCAGCTCGGCATGCGACGAGAGCGGCTTTCGAATCAGATTTCCTGCGACTGGCACAGATCTTGCAATCGGACTGCGGTCTGCAGCCGCGAGGGGGCCGATACACTTCATGGTGTTGTGAGTTGTAAATCAAAGCCTTGCCTGCTTTATGCGAGAGTGAGAGTCGAAACCTTGACTTCACTTACCCCTGCAGCTGCAGCAGAACGTCGCCAGCCTGTCCAGCATGTGCATTTGAGGCTATGTGTGGAACAATGTGCGCTTGGCTGCTCAGGCACATGTGCCGTAATTGAGCATGTAGACGCTTGCCTGATTCGCAGCTCCTGCAAGTCTGCGAAGCTGCAAGTCTAGGAGTCTAGGCCGGGTGCTCAAATCCAACTTAAGTCAGTCTTGATTTGGGTTTTTTATGTGTCCGAGCACGGACGTCCAACGATTCATCATGCAACACAGCAGATTGAATGGTTCATGGGTCACTCTACATGTTCTGGTGTCCGGGCGCAGTCCTGGAGATTTTGGAGGCATTCGCGACCCTCGACGAGTCCACGCAAAGGTGCTCCACACCGGTGCTGTATTCGGTGCTTTTGATCGAGAGAGAGAGAGAGAGAGTCTTTTGCAACATGGGTAAGGGGGGATCGAAGTATTACCTCGTGCATGTGTCCAATGAGAGTGCGTAGTCATCAATGTTCGTTATTGTATACTTTAGGCATTAGCCTTCATGATGGCTTGCATTCGCTCTTCACTCCCCGCGCCCAATAAATACTATTGGGTGGGCCATATTGGCCCG
>CAJNJA010021864.1:0-34038 GCA_905231915.1 Symbiodinium necroappetens | reverse complement strand
GTATATGTATACGTATATGTATATCTTTGTTCAGACGCTGCATAGAGGATCTTTGCATCGCGCGGTTGTTGTGACAGGGAACCAGCCCGGCTCTTTGAGCCTTGTTTCACAGGTCGGAAGAGCATCTACATCAAGGGCACCGCATCACGGTGCGAATATTGCTGTACCTGGCACGGATGCCCCGTCGTACAGCATCCAGGATGTATGGCGGTGATAGCACTGGAAGCAACCATGTCAATCTCTGGTGACGTCAGCCGCAGTGTCAGAAGTCGCACGTCTGTCGAACAGGACGTAAATCGTGTGACAGTGATCTGGGGAGATCGATTCATGGAAAGTGGCATCTTTTCCATCATCGCAGTGCAAGTTGACAGATCTTTGCGAAGCGGAGCTAGCAACATCTAGGAGAAGGGCTCTATCGGCTATCGTGCCCGGAAGTGGGCGGAATGAATTGGTAGTGGCACAGGTAAGTACCGATCGCTTGCATCCCGCAAGAATCATGATGATGACGAAAGCACGGCAGAGCAATCCGGGGGTCGGGGATGACAGTGGTATCATCCTTCCCCCCCTGCCAGGGTTCATCAGCTATGCCAGCGGTGCTGTCCACATAGTTTGCGCACCTTCGGCTGAGAGTGCCACAGATTGATTAGGCGCGGCACCGTTAGGCGACCTGCTGGCGGCGGAGCAGACTGAGAGAGCGGCACAGAGCCATGTCTCCCCGGTCCCCCCGCAGTCACGGACCTCACACGGTTGGTCCGGTGATTCCCTGGAGAGGATTCGGCTTCACACACGCAAGTCGTACAACACTGGTTGGAAGGAGTGAGCCGCCGCCCTTGCTGGGATGCACCGGTGGGCCGTGCACAAATTCCCGGTAACCCCAAGATGTTATCCTGGCTCAAAGCCTACCTGGAGGGCCAGCCGCCGAGAAAGCCACCATCTGGAATGTTTCGTCAAGAGAACTGTGAGGGAATGACCTTGATTTATTCAAGGATGGTCACAAGTGCTCCGCCCACGAGGCCAACTCAGTTAAGGGCGGACTCTAAGGGGGACCAGTTTGAGAGAGGGCAAGTTCGGCTTCAACATGCTATCGGGAAGGGGGTTTTGCTCCGTTACGGCCTTTGGGGAGCACGCACGCCTCAACTCACACTGGGTTCTTGACCCTAGCACTCCTGTTTGCGCCTGGCAAGGGATGGGTATCTTCAAACACGGGACTTCGGAAGTCCTGGCACACTGCCCACTTGGTCGCGTCCCACAGCCTCCGAAAAGGAAGCACCACAGCCATGCTAGCTGTAAGTAGCGATGTCAAAACTGTAAGGCACGTTGGAGGATGGAAGTCCGACACTGTCCACGCATATTTGTGCATTGATCTTGCTGCTGCGCCTGGTAGGTCACGTGGCATGCTCACCTCCTGACCTGTTCTGCAACCCCAGCAACATGTGCGAGGCCTCTCAGCCCATTGCTCAGCATGGCTTAACTTGGTGACGCCCCGTGCTGCTGGAATGGGCCGGAGCCAACTTCGTGATTGGATTCGGCAGCGCCCGGCATCTGAGCACGGGTAAGCGGAGGAGGGCCAAGGTGAGCTGCCAGCGCTGTATGGAACGGGAAGAGCTGCTGACAGTGGCTGCAGCAAGGCACGCGTTGTCGAAAGCAAAGGTTTTGCAGGATCGGGTCCGGCTGAGGGCTCGCCAGGGGCGACAAAGTGTTTAGCCTGCTCGCAAGGGCATTCATCAACTCCATCATCCTGGACGTCAGCTGAGCGACAGTAAGCTTGTTTGGTTTGGGTTCTCGGCCCTTCCCGGCCCCGAGACTGCCGTGACACATCCGACATAGCCCGAACGACCTGGGCGCAATCAATGCTTCCGGCTCCTGAGCCCGGTCCTTCGACTGTCTCACCACATCCGAAGCTAACGGGGGAACCGAGAGTTCCATCTGAAAGTGACGACAAAGTCGGCTACTGACAGGTCAGACCACTCGCCTGTCGCTCCCGGAGCGATCGGGGGTGCTGAGATGGCCAGAGAAGGGGCTGTTCCGTTGGCTTCCCCGGCTTGGTGCCCAATCTCCACCTCGCTGGCTGCGAGGAAGCCCTCCGGCATGCAAAGCAAGAAGCCAGACGCCCGCTTCACATTGCTGCGGCTCCTGGTCTTCAACGAGGACTGGCCAACTGAACTCAACAATTTCAACCTGACCTGAGTCTGCAGGGAGAAGGGAAGCCAAATCCATATCACCGGGTCGCGACAACACCGAAATCCAGACCTGCACCCGAGAGAAAAACACAGGGCAGGGCCGACCAGCCTCCGGAAAGTGGACAAAAAATTCAGCAAGCTACGCACACTTTCACGGGAGGAGAGCCGTCACAAGGCGACACATGAATCTGGGTTCAAGTGCTTGGCGCTCCTCGCACTCAGAGGACCAGATCGGCCCAGCAAAGGGTACTCGGGCACTGCAGAAGCTGAGGACTGATAAGCACGACTGAAGAAGCTCTGGCCTACGCCTGCAACAGGTTAGGGGAAGCCGGCCCGCCGAGGGTTTGCTCTGCAGAAGATCGAGGCACCTCCGGCATCACCTAAAACCCAGAAAAGGATCCAGCCGGGAAAGGAACGGGGGTTGCGGAGGACCGAGACCCTACCCTAAGACTCTGAAGCCTAAGTGACAACCCTTGCTCCCAAAGCTGAACCCAGTGTACCTCCAACCCGTAAACCAGCCAGCAGCGATCCCAAAGAAGCCCTCGTACAATAGAAAGGGCAGCCGAGCCCAAACAGCTTTGAAGTGGCTCCGGCGTGAAGGAACCTCAGCAAATCAGCAGCCGAAGCGGCGCCCATGCACTAAACTGTCAGCTTGAAATTTTGAGAGTGAATGCATCTATCGTTGGAGTCGCTTCTATTGTGGGGTGTCTGTTTATCTGTCTATCTATTTGTCTATCTATCTACCGAAATTCGTTCTCACGTACAGCTGGGCATGCCTCTCTGCATGTCCATCTGCCAATCGTGGCCGCATGTCCACGGGCCATGTTCTTGCTGAGGTTCAGTAAGGATAAGTCAGGGTAAGTGAAGAAGGTCTGAAATTCATGCATGATCCTCCTCGTCCGGCCTCCCCAAACAAGAGGGTGCCCCAGAGCAGGCTCACAGCGAGTCCTCCACCCACGATCAAGCAGTATGCAACTGCATACCTCCGTCACAGGGCACATCTGAGCTTTGAACCCTCTCATGAAGCAAGCAATCTGCTTTCCCATACTCTACAAAGCACAGCAAAGAGTAGTCTTGAACCACCAGGATTACAAGATGGCAATGCATCGGGATTGTCTCAACCATTGTTCGACAGCGTGCAACCTAGTCCCGTGCGGTAGTCTCTCTTCGTCTACCCCTCCGCTGCACCAGTTGACAGACCGGGTCGGTTGAAACCAGGGTGCGGCAGCTGCGTCATGGCGTAGAGCTGAAAGTAAGAGGCCCTCGGGTAGAATCGGATAGAAAGCACGTGCGGCTTCGACATCTCGAAGAACCGGAGCACAACAGCAGAGCGTCCCGCAGTCTTTACTCTTCTGTTGCGCCCGCTTGGGCAGTGACAGAAGCCGCGTACTGATCGGACCACAAAAATGATCACAACCTGCTCCAACTGCCTCGCAGCAGCATTCCTGTGGGGTCCTAGACAACAAACGACAACAGCTTTTTGCCCGACTTCCCGAAACACATCGAGACACCGATTGACAACGACCGTTTTGGATTGTCATAAGATCTGCCAGGCTCCTTGCTCATTGGGCCATCCGATATCTCGCGCAGCAAAGACCGTGCCGCAGCATTCGTGTATTTTTGGTAAGGTGAATTGCTCGGCAAAACAGCAAACTCATGTCATGTCATATGCGATGTGACAGTACGGCTGCCACCAGCTTCCCATCAGGAGATAGTGCGAGCAAAAGCCAGCAATATAGACATGCCGGCAAACCGCAAAGCTTCGACCGACACTGCATCGGCCCATCGCCATCGGACTGCTTGAAGAAGCAAAGCACAGAGGAGTTCAGGCCAGGTCGCAGGGTCCACATGACCCCGGCCAGCAGCGCAGGCCGCAGAACCGGCTTCTGCAGGGGCTGCCGCGTGAGCCTTCGGCATGCCGGGTTTGGGGTGTGGTTCTATCGCAGCCTTGGCCTTGATCCGTTGCTTTTCTGCCAGTGTCAGCACAACACCCTGCTCCACTTCCGTCGCAAAAACAAACAACAAGAATTCAAACTATCACCGAATCCGAGACCAACAGGAAGTATCCCGAATCAGTGATTTTCGAGATACAAGTACATATACAGTCCGCACGAAAGCTTAGTTGCGACTCCAGACACCGTATGATTGAATGTTGAAGCGAAGTCACCGGCATTTGGGAGGCCAAGGCCCAAGACCTAACGACCTAACGCTTCACCGAGCCTCTTCCAGCCGCCTGCGATGAGCAGGTAGGCCGTGGAGCAGAGAAAAATGCCTCCGCCGCTATGGTTTCGGGCCTTTGGGGATCCTGATGGGGCAAACTGTGGCAAATCGCTTTAGCGCTTGAAAGAGGGCTCTTGTGCAGGCCGATCAATTCCTTGCTCGACATTCCCAACTGGATGCACAAGGACGGCTGCGAATCCAAGCAGCAGCGTGGGACTTGACGACTACGCTGAGCCATTCAACTGCCGTCAAAGCTTGCAGGAGCTTACGTAGGCTCAGCGCACGTACAGAACATTCCAAACATTACAGTTGAGCCTAGGCAGTTGGAGAAGGCGTAGTCCACCCCGGATGGCTTGAAGCCGCGCGCTTCAAGGCTTTGCCTGCCCAGGTCTCAGGATCTCAGGATACCTTTGGCATACCCAATGCTGAAAAAACACTGAACTCCCAAAAGCGCCGTGCGAGTGGCTGGTCATGGTTGGTCACTTGAGGATGTGGCACCTGTCCTTCAAGGTCAGTGGAAAGAAAGCCTTCGACCCCAATCCAGGAAAACTGAGAGGTACAAGTAGGACACTGGTAGCACGGATACTGCTGTGCTTGTGCCACTGATCGGGACTGTGCACTGCGAGAACCTGCCAGTGGCTGGGGCAGAAGTTTTCACCCGCCAACTCCCCAAGCAAGGCCACCCCGCTCTGCCTGAGCATGGAAGGCTCTAGACCGTCCACAGAAGAATTGAAACACAACCGGCACCGCGAGAACACGCGGTCCATTTCACAACGTCCACCGAAAAAGCCCGTTTCTGTCAACATATCCTTCTTTCGGTAACGTCTCAAAGCAGAGTACTGGCGCGCTCGACTCGTGAACATTGGATGCGCGAAACTCCTAGAGTCCTAGATGGACTCCACCAAACATGAATCTGGGCGGCATGCCCTGAATCGAAGGGAAGCTTTCGGAGTTTAGGGTTTAGTCCAAGACCAACAAAACCTTTTGTTGAACCTGCAGCTCTCTTTTGCAAAGCCTACAGTCCCAAACCCCGAATGTTGGGTTGAGCTTGAGGGGTCAACAAGGCCATCTAAAACAGGGACCCATACCCGTGGGCCCACAAACCAGTGCGTGCATCTCAGGTGCTTCCACGGCAGCATGGGCTCGTATTGAAGAGATAACACCAATCCGGTGACCTGGGTCGGCTGGCTGCGGGACAACTTCGAAAATGCATGGTGGTGTTGCAAACAGAGCGCGAAAAGCCGATACTCACAAAGTCGAAGCTGGAACCTGGAAAGCATGCTCTCCGCCCTCACGAGTGTCCCAGGTCTCCGACCAGAGACAGCAGCCAGCCTTTGAGCCAGGCCCGGCCCGCGCTTGGAACCGGCTCGGCCTCCTTGGCCCCGGACTTCCCAACTGTCTGCATGGCTGTGAACCTAAACCCTTCGAAGAGCAGCCCGGCCTCGACGATGGGCGACGCGGCGATGGGCAGTCCACCGGAGCAGCCGAGGCTGTCGAGCCTCGGAGGCGGGGCCCACCTAGGCCTGACCATGTAATCCCAGGTCATCGGCTAAAAAGCTCCACCTCAGAATCCCAATTCCTCAAGTCCAGGAAACTTCAGCGGGTCCGATGCAAATCGGAGTCGTCGCAGCTGTTGGACATCGGGTCGTCCTATGGTGCCTTTCAGCTCAGGCAGCTGCTTCGATCGTCTCGCACCCGTCTCACAGCTTCTCACTCTTCAACTAGTGGAGCTCATGGGCGAAGCGATGGGAGCGGGGAGACAAGTCCCGAACCGTCCCAAGTCAGCGCATTGGCTGCAGCAAAGGACTCTTGGGCCACCTGGAGGACCTGCAGTGCTCACTGCGCTTCGCAGGAAAATCCAGCTGCTTCGAGCGGAGCCTCCGGAAGGGTCCAGGTGTGGTTCGGAGACGTCGAGCCGGAGCCTGTTCGGGGACATGTCCAAGCTCATCATCGGACACCTCCAGGCTCCAACTCAAAACCTTGGTTCCGATAGTGTAGGAAGTAGACCCTTGGATTCTAGTTCGGCACATTAAAACCGCTGAATGTTGGCGCAAGCTATCTTAGCAGGTCACAGCCCACAGGCAGGCGGTGGCCTTCCTGCAGCTCTTGTCGGAAAAGCGTCTCCAAACCTTGCGGCTGCGTTCACCCTCCCGATTTCCGCTCCAGCACAGGAGACCGGCACGGGAGCACCCGAACCGCGAGATAACCAACGTGTGGCTTTGCTGCTTCGCGCCACTCCTCATGAGTGTGCAGTTCGCGTCGTGCCGTCGCATGCAAACAGTCAAACAGCATGATCTCGCAGAAAGCACAAGCCTGGTTGCCTCTCTGGACAGCGAATCTAAACGCAGGAGTTTGAGCCCCCGCACTCGTTGTCTCCGTCGGCGGGCTGGCAGCGGAATTGGAGGAGGCCTCCTTTTTGTCGCCTCACTGCACAATCTCCAGGGCACACTGGCTTGATTGAGCCGATGCCCTTCAATCAAGATCATTGCCCTGTCTTTGTCTCAAGTTCGTGAGAACTATGAGAACTGCCACAGATCGAATGCATACAGTGGATTCCCCTGTTCCTGCATTCCTTGACAGAAACAAGTGCCACACATTGCGACAGAGCCAAAAAACAGCGACATCAACATCATCACCATCATCATCCCTGCATGCACATGTACATGAAATTGGCTCGCTCTAGAGGCCAAGAAAGTCCAGCTCCTTTCTGCCTCTTTACCACGCCCGGGCCCCCTGCGCATGAAGACGACGGGGATCCTCAGGACAGCCAAGGCCAAGGGACGAGATGGAAACGCTACGCGGCTGCTCGAAACTCAAGCCGTGGAACCTTTGTGAAATCCCAACCCGCTGCGACCAGCTGACAATTGTCCTACATATCGACAACGAAAACGCTGTTTTGGTGCAACACGTGCACTGCACAACCGCCGGAGCCGTTGAGCGGGCGGTTGTAGAGCAATGTGCGAGGTCCGCTTTACTCTATACAGGTAAGAACTGCATCATGATGCTTCACGAAGTTGTGGACACATGTGGACACCAAATCCGGGCACAAGTGCTGCCCAGCAGCATGCCAAGGAAGACGCAGATGAAGCCGAGGCCAGCGAGCCACTCCACACGTGGCGGCCTACCAGAGCTGTCCCCGCATGCTGATTCAACCCAATGATTCGAACATCGAAACAGAAAGACTCTCAACTCGGTGGAATGCTCAACCTAAGCCGGACAGGCCAGAGGGCACGTTTCCGGACCCACGACGCCGCTCCAGCGCATCCCGCCGAGTAGCAAGACCCTCGCCTTCAAAACCCGGGTGCCAACGGGTCACCGAGCAGATTTGGTGTTGAAGATGCCAGGAATGTGATGACACCGCGCTACACGCCGCTGCACCACCAAATCGCAGACGGAAACATACTCCCCCTTCCACTTAATTAGCTGGAAGAGAGACGACAGCAGAAGACACACGTGGACTGTGGCCTCCATGCGGCACCAGACTGCAGACATCTGCAGACTGCCGCAAGCCAAGCAAGAGAAATCCGACCGGCCGTCTGGCATCTGAACTGCATACGGCTTGGGAGGGTCACGAGGCCTGTGTCAACATCACTACACCAAAAGCCATGAGCACGGAACATCCATGTGAAGGGCCGCTCAGGCGTTGTTTCTTTGAGTGCAGGCGACCACGCTCTCGCGGAGGCCATCGGTGACTCGTGACAAGGCTTTGTTTGGGACTGAAACGGAATGCAGAATCATGCACAATTAAGAGGCACAGGTCTGCCCGCTTTTACGCGTCGACACCTGTTCTTGTTCTTCTTGCGAACCGGATCCTTGGCCTGTTGTGCTAGCTGCAGCCTTCATCAGGTCTCAGGAAGCTTCTGGTGAAACTGCCATGAAATCCCCCCATTTATACTGCTTTGCAGTTACGGATTTCTGTAGGTCTGCGCCCATCGACATTCTACGCGTAGAAACACTTGTTCTGGCCAACGGGAAGTGTTGCTGGCTGATGCTCCAGTGCGCCTGTAGTGCCTGCCTTGCGATGAAAATGCTTCATGAACGGCCAAGGGGGGTTGGTATCCCTGGTACCTAACAACACTAAGAGCACGAGGCATCAGCAACGACTCAAGGCAAACACAGCCGTCATCGGTGCCACCCTTCTGCAGCCCAGCCATGTATCACAGCGCTGTGGAAGACCATAGCGGAGCAAAGGAGACAGGAAATACAGAAACACCGCACTGTCCCCGACGCACCGGGTGGGAGGTGCTCATCGAGTCTCCCCCTTGAGTCGAAGAGTAGATTTCAAAACCTGTCAGTTACCGTTTCTCTGTCAGTTGCCGTTGTTGGAAAACCTTTAACGAGCTCTCGTCCTCACATCCACCTGGGCAAACACTTGGGGAATCCGTTAAGTTCCGCTGCGCGATAATCTGGGTGAGCACTTTGCCCCACAGACTCTTGTACTCGGGCATCCTAGCAAATGGCAGCCGCCCGTCGCGATAGGGGATGTTCGTGTTCCTGGCTTAGGATGTATCTGCCCATCGTGCAAGTTATGCAATACAACAAGCAACCTCAAGCAGTTTCGATCAGTTTTTTGCATGCAGACTATCCAGGTCTCTCTGAACTGTGCCCTCAACAGACGATATACAAGTATCCATGCATGCACTGCAGCGGTCGACCCACGTGTGCCTTGCCGGAATACCCAGGCTGGGTCCGAAGACACCGATGACAAAGGTGCCGAATAGGTTGGTCAACTCGTGCCTTGGGTCCAGTCTCACAGCATGTCCACCCTTTTGAAGAAATGGAGTGCTTGAGAAGCTGCAAGCAGGAATGCTGGACTCGCGGCGGAAGCATCAACTGCAGAAGCAGCATCTTCGCAAAGCGAAACAACGAAATGACATGTTGGTGGGAATCCTGTTCTTGTACTGAACTCAGGTGCCTGCCATATGTAGTAGTTGCCGATGCCGAAGTACTGGACAGCCCTGTGACTTCCAGGGGTTCTCAACATGACCTGAAGTTTAGCCTGGTAGCTCTTCCAAGCTAACACTTGAAAGGGCGTCTGTACCATCTCTGGGAAACAGTATACACAAGACCACCTCAAAGCCAGCAAGAATTAACAGCCTTAGTGCATTGCTGGTGCAATATCGGCCACCTCGTAGCCCAGACATTGGCCACGGACCACAGCAGGCCAGACAATCTGGGCTTGGTGTCGCAGGAGTGCGTCACACCGGCAGGTTCTCAACAGTTTTACATCAACATAAGGAGTCGAGCTTGCCTGGTGGAGACCCTGGGTTTAAGTGGGGTTTCCTGCTGAGTACTGTAGACTCATTTACGACCACGGTGCGGACTTAGGCATGCAAGTAACACAGTGGCAACTGGTAGCAAGAGGACAGACTGAACTGATGGCAGGACGAAGTTCTGGCAGGAGTCAAGTGGTATGACGCCGCAAGCGAGACGAATGGCATACTGACGGGAGGATTTGTAGTTCGATACCAATGACAGAAGTGACGGGAGTGCCAGCCAACGATGGATAGCAACAGTCTAGACAAATATGATTACCCTTGAGAAAGACTAAACAAAACAATAGGTCACCTCCTCGCCGTAGTGTCGACGGGCAAACGGGCAAGTGGTCGGGAATTGAAGTGATGCGCTACATCTGATCCAAATCGAAAGGGACCTCCAATTCATTTCATCGTTTCCGTGACTTGCAGTTCCTTTCGGCTGCTAAAGTGACAAGGGCGCACCAAGCGGCGCTCAAGGAAGGTACGAGATAAAAGCTCTCCGAGCTATCAAGTCTCGTAGGGTTCAGCGGACAACTTCTCGGTTGCGGGTTGTGCTTAAAGTTGTCCCTCAAACTTCCGCGTCTTGCACGCGGGCTGCTCGATGTTATCAGGACAATGGACTTTGCTTGGACAACCTTCGATACTATGGTGTGGTACAGCCGAGTCGACAGGTACGACGAGCTAATGCAGTCTGCGTTAGAATCATGGCAGGGCTGAGATAGGTTGTCTGCACGAATTACACTTCAAGCATCCACCTGCCCAGTACGGCAACACATGTCTGACACATGTGATGCAATCTGCCGAGACGTGTCTTGCTGAGATGACACGAAGACATCTCGGAGACCTTGAACTGATTGCTACATGCAACTTCGACGACCGGATCTATAAGAACCTATAATTTCCTCTAGTACATGCTGAAGAAATCCTCCTGCAAGTTTGTCTTATCAGTGAGCACTGATCAAAGAATAGTGAGGCGACACCCAGTGCGCAGGCTCCTGTGTTGCTCTTTACAAGGACCAGGCATGAATTGGAACTCGACTAAACTTAAACGTTTCTGAGCCAATAATTTCCGTCCACGGAGTCACCAGCGGCAAGAAGTGACAGAACCTGACATGAAGCCGAAAATCCCAACCGTCCGACTGCAGTAATCCGAAGACGAGCAGCAGGCCATGGGGAGCAACGTAGAAGGCGCTGCTACTCATGCCTCGGAAGCTTCAAGCAGCAACACATATTGCTCTGCAGTCGTTCGTCCAACTTTGCCAGTTGCCCGCATACACCGGCCCGTCCCTAAAAAATCCGCCCTCCCAGAGAAATCATCCCACCCGATGAAACAAGTAACGCTCACATGCAAGGATTTCATGTGACGACCGCGTGACATCGAAGAGGACGAAGAACACAACGACTCTACTAATACTACTAGTACTCCTACTACTCCTACCTACTACTGCTACTACTCCTACTACTGCTACTACTCTACTACTCCTGACACTCCTACGACTCTTGCGACTCCTACAACTACTGCATCGAGGGCTTTGCTGACTTACAGGTTTTCGTCCAAGGCTCAGGCCACACTGCATTCCGAACAGGCTGTGAACGATGCAAACAGCTGCTGGAGTTGAAGCCCAAGTTCGCCAAATGCATCCGCGGTGCTTTCGGCCTGCCAATCATTTCGGGCCTAGGTCCAAGTTAGCTCTCTGCCACAAAGGCCTCAAAGCTCAAAAGCCGTACGCTACGAAGTGAAGACATTAGCAAAGACAGGTTGCAACACGCACTCACTTCAAGCCACGACAGTGAAAGCCGACAGCCTTCGAAGGCTTAACTGCAAGCCTTGTATTCAAGAAATGCTTGAGGACAAGCAAAATGCGTGTTGCTGAGGCCTACAAGCCTGCCGCTGCAATGCCAAGCGTGAAGCAGAATACAGTAGCCCTGAATGAATCGCGAGACCCCGCACATCCACAGCCTGAGTGCACTACAATCCCTCTGATCCTTTCTCTGTGCTGCCGACCACTGCCGCCACCAGTGCACCAATCAGAATCCCACAGCAGAAGAACCACTGATAGACCAGACCTTGCAGGGTGCTTCCATGCCCGTGGAAAGACCACTTTGAGCAGCACTTTCCCTGTCCGAAAGTGTTACACACAAGTTTTCTGCTGGTGGAGGACCTCGAGAGAAGCTAGGTTCGAGAAGATCGTGGCTAGGCACATGAACGCACTGCAATGTTGGTCGAGGTCGAACCACGACGAGGCGCTTCTGTCATGAAAATTTGTGTGGCGAAGCTCCAGCCCTTACCATGATCTGCCTGTGCGACATTGCAGCCTTGGTCAATGTGATGTGGCCTTGCGACACGAACACCTGAGCACGAGGCCGTCGTACACGTCGTACTTCCTAACCTTGGTTGACCGCCGCAGCCCGTCGGCCGCAGCCCACCGAAGAGCTGGTGCTTCCCAGTTGCAAAGACCGTCAAAAGCTGGAAAGTGTCCGCATCTCCCTCAATACGGGTCCCTGGCCGGCTTCCTCGCATGCCCCGGTGCAGGAACCCACTGAACTTTGCAAGCCGCGCAGCCGGAACATAGTAGCTTCCGTACCCGATTGCCGCAGCTGCAACCTTCTCCACTTTTTAGCACCGTGCATGCGGGACCACTACGACTCTGAGAGAAGCGTAAACCATGTCATAACAAGTACAGTTTCAGCTACAACCTACATTCAGCAAAGCTTCTTGGTCGACCCAGACCATTCTTCATAAAAGCAGAATGCTCGCGCACGTGCACAATTGGATTGCAAGTCTTAGCAGTGCAGGATGTGTGATGTAAGATGTCAGACTTACCTTCAAGAACTCATGTAAAAAACTATCTCCGCTGCACACTGAAGCGGATTTCTGGACTGCATGATGTCCACGATGCCGACATCATGTCAACATGGTGCATCTGCAACTTGACCAGTGTTAACCGAGGCTTGCAGCTCGGAAACTGAAATCATCACACAAGATCTGCTACAGGCCGCCCTCGACAGGCACCCAGGTTAAGAAGATTGCCGCCAGCAAAATCGCAATAATTTTATCTCACACTTGCAACACCTATGTCATGATACGAGGAAAATCTTAATCAGTTGTGGTAAGACTTGCAGGTCGGCAAATTCTTATCGGCGATGCTTTCGGGTGCTGCCAACCAGGAAGCTTCTGCAAACTAGATGTTGACGTGTTTGGGGTTGCTTGTATAAACTGCTTTGGATGGCGCTGCCTTGCGCTCCACCTGCGCAACTTGGAGACCAATACTCCAGATCCGCAACATCACACCAAAATGCCCGAGATGCACTGTTAATGCTTGCATCGATTGTGGTAGCTGCGACTGAACCTGACCATCCAAAAGCATCACCCCGGTGTTGCCGCCAGAAGACCGCAAAGGCTGCCCAAATCATTGAAGTGCCATCGCTGGAAGATGCTGCAACTGCTTCACAACTCACTCACATCAACCGAAACCAACCCGCTGTCGGTGTTCCAGCATTGGCCGCTGGTGCTGCTCTCACCTTGTTGACATGCTTTGTTTTGGTAGTCACTACGTTCTCTGCTGAGCCAATCACGGCTTTACCACAGTCGCGAACCTCCTTCAGGTTTGGTGACTGGCACAAGTGGAAATCCATTGCACTTGAACAAATTCCGCGACAAGGCGGCGAAACATCTCGAAGAGAAGAACAAGTTGCATGGAAGTGGCGCTGCAGTTAGGGCGACTCCGAATCCTAGAGGTTTGTTTTCTTCTGTTCCTGCTATGTCCGGTTTTGCTTGTGCTGTTCTGCAAAATTATCTCCTCATTCACCTGCTAAAATTGTGTTTACTGTTGGATTGAGCTGTTTGCCTGTTAGATTTTGAGCATCGCATCAAAAGACCCATGGTCGACAACCTCATCTTTTCCTAAATCTTTGCCTTCGGCCCATCCTAAACCCCCAAAACCCCCCAAGACCTTTTCCCCACCCTTTCGGTCGCGAAGGAAAACTTAATTCCGCTAGGGTAACCTACAGGCCTCACAGAGCCAAACTGCCAAGCCTCAACATCTGCATCCTGAAAATGAGGCCACTACCGCGCATTTGTGATAGCACACACGTTGAACACACCTTGCTGGCTGTGTACCGCAAGCGTCCCCTGCACACAAGTATAAGTAGCTGCTTTAGCTGCAACAAGCCTACTCCCGAAACCCGAAGTGGCCGAATATAACTTGACGGTTCAATAACATCCCCCATCCCCTGAAGCATTTTTCTCATTTCGGAGCAGCGAGGCCGAGCCAGTGCGGGGTCCGTATCAGGGACAGGGTGAGTCGGGAGACGAAGGAAATCCAGGAGAGGGCAAAGATGAAACAGCCGATGCCCTCTCTCGGAATCGACTGGTCAACCAATTCTTAAACATTCATCGGCAGTTTCCTCCGTCCCACCACCAACCTTTACGGTCTTGCATACCGACACAGGTCTGTGGGAGGTCTTCAACCCTGTGCTTGATGGAGCGTTGTTCAGTGCACATCTCGAGAGACCAGAATGCTAGCCTGTCATGGGCGAGAAGAGTTTAACCCGAGACATGTTCTGAGACTGGGAGGAAGAATCATGAGGTAAGAAGGATAGGGGTGGGCATCTTGTTATGGAGTCTATAGGAATTAAGACCGCACAAACCCGAGTCGTGGGGATCGTTGCAGTTCGTTGTGCACATCCAGCTCCTGCTGACCGTCTGGGGTTCCGGGTTCGGGCTTTCGGGCCCGGGGCTCTTTCAGAACAAGTTTGAACATCTGCGGTCAGCTCACGAGCTTTTGGCTTCCTTCCACTGTAGAACCACGACCCCACAAAAAATTGGCTTATTGCCGAGCTCTCTCGCCACAGGCACTGGCCTGTCTCGTAGAGCGGAACCCTTTCCGTACTGGAGTTTACCGTGGCGGATAACGGCTGACGAGTTGCATGTACCCAATGTATCCAGTGCCCACGCCGGTTCAGAGGCCAGGCCCAGGGGTCATTGCCCCGGGCCCCGTGCGCGAGTCGCGTGCGTTCTGACCTTCTGGCAGCTGCAGGCTTCAGGTGCCGGGATGCTCCGGGAGGCTTTGAAGGTAACTGTTTCGGATTGAGACGAAGAAAAAGCACCTCCCGCCTCTCCCCGCACAAGTCGGATCTGCATGTTTCTTTTGCACTGCAACAACCCGGCCCAACCGGAATCGGGACAAACGGATACAAATTCGCAAGCATCAACCATCAAGCCGCAGTCCGCATGCAAGAGCTCTGAAGCTTCGAACCAGACGAGGGCAGTACCCACACGACCAGCACTCTCTCCAGCTTAGCTTCGCGCCGCATGCCGGTCCGGCTACGTACCGCAGCCTCACAAGGGTCCGGGCGCCAAGTCCAGAAATTGGCCCCAGAGCCCTCTGCGAAAGTGATGCGCAGGCGAACTTCCGAAGAGTATGATAGCCCTCAGCGGGAAGAACGTCCGAGTTCCTTTTTTGTTGAGAATCCTGTCCCTTGCAGGAACCCTCGAGAAGAACCAATAACAATAAATTAGGTATGGTATACTTGTAGCAGAAAAGCGACTGCCGTTTGCACAGGTTCTGTGCAAACTACCATGCATGTTCGAAGTCGGAGAATACTCAACCCACATACTATCAACGCATCGCGCCTCAGTAAATGGCGTCTTTCAGGCACAGGACACCGACCTCCAGTTGCAGGCTTATGAGGCACTAACCCGGCCGTCAAGCCTCTCTGCTAGCACAGCGCCAATGGAATGCTAGGCACTGCATGTATACCAAGGCGGCAACAGCCTCTCCTGCAAGCCATCACCAGCGAACCATGACTGTGCTCACCCGGCCTCGCCCAAGGCAGCAGTGGCTGCGGTCAAGGCGCTGACGAGGACGGTGAGGCGGGCCTCAGCTTCGAACCAACCCCGCAGCATGCAGACGGTTTCCGTAGCTCTGCCACCCAAGCCACCCGAGGCAGCGCCGCAAAGTTTAGAGCAGGAATTCAAAAGAGTATAAGTTATAAGTACTGTCGAAGAAGCGTCGTCACGCAAATAGACTGCACTTGACGAAAAGGCGAGTGAATGTCAACCAGTGTCCTTTAACTGTGAGGCTGACTGCATGGTAGTTTAGTTAAGTTTCGTTTTGGATCGTTTTGGTAAGGGCTGCACCATCCTAAGTAAGTAATTAGATTGCTCTCCAGGTCCAAAAGATGTAAGCACAATGTTGAGAACGACATGGGCAAAAACTTAGCCTGTGTGAAAGAGAAGCGATTGATTTACGCTATATGCGCACTCCTGGATATCCTGGTGGCTGTCCATGATCCAACTGCTCGCTGCGATCACTCGCATACTACGTACAATTACTACACCCATCCACCCCACCCAGTCCCGAAGCTCCGAAGCCTGCAGGCTTCCGACAACGCTCTCGACCTCAGATGGATTGGCTTAGGCTTGGGATTCCTCGGTTTAATGTAATGCGGCAGGTCGAATCTTTGCGCGTCTGTTCTGTGAAGTTACTGTGCAATGCTCCTGCAACATGTTGGATGGCACATGTGTCTCAGAGGCTCGCGACCATACACAACCCGAGAAGATGCCTCCACAAGACATCTGCGCTCCTCTGCATCAACTGTACGACCTTGTAGCGCGACCATCTAGAAACGATCAAGCTATGGACCTTCGATCCGAAGAAGAGAGAGAGAAAGACTTCTGCGACACAACCACTACCTCGCGCCAAATGCCACCAATACCAGATAGCCTCGACTTACCGATACCGTGCAAATCCACAAAGCCCTAAAAACCACACAACTCACATGCCCCCGAACCGTTGATTGCCGAACCCTTTGAAGAGCCACCAAGTCGGCTGCATCTTTGGTTCGGGATTTTCAAGACTTGGCTCAGGAGACAGAGGGCGAACAGGGCTGCCGGTTGCATCCGAAGTGCAGCACTGCGATCCATGCTTCCCTCCCGCTCCATGGCATCCATGTACTCGTTGATGTCTTTGTAAAACGTGTTGACGTCGTCCAGCCTGATCCAGGACCCACAGCTGCCGCGAGCCACTGCAAGTCACATACTCCGCGCATGAACTTGGGCAGGCATCCCAGCAAGCTCTCGGAAACCAGCCGAACCTCAAGATGCAGCCGAGCGGCGTGCGCATGCCTTCAAGGTTGGCGAGACCTTCGATGTCTGCCTTGTTGTTCGCACAAAGCTCTGACTGCCACCTAACTTGGTGAGTGCGCTAGAGAGTTGGATCCGGCACATCACGCTAAGGCATCAGTGCAGCATGCTGTACGGGCAAATTGCCGTCTGCACTTTATGTGTCTTGCCACTTCTGCGAGGCCTGCGGCCAGCGACATTCACTGTGCAACCACCATGCAGCGGATAACTCAGGAAAAGCGACAACTTCTGCTACTTGCTGCCGCCCCAATGAAATCAATGACATGTCCTGTGGCCCTAAAGACCCCACGCTCTGGGCAGGCTCAAGTCGATATCAAGCCACCCCGGAGCTCTCCACCTTCTGCTCCTGCGCCGCGCGGCTTGGGCACTTCACCCCAAATTACGGCCTCTTTCAAGTCACGGCTTCGGGGTTACAGCCGAGCAATTCGTCGGCCCTCTTCACTTGCGGGCTGGGCCAAGGCTGACCAGGAAGCTGTAACAATTAGATGGACCACGTTCCCGGCATCGTTAAGGCCAACGAAATACTCTGAACTTCTTTCGGAAAAATGAGCCATACCAAGATCCAGGTGAGAGGGGTGCAGATATCTTTCTGAAAGTTGACCTACGTATACATCCACGTCAAACAGTACCCAGAGCTCACGCCAAAACAACCCTATCAGTCCTTGCAAAAAGCGACGTTCAAAAGCGGCGCACGGCTGTCGAATAATCACCAAGTCCCCAACTATCAAAACGTGAATCCTACACGTCGCACCTGGTCGTGTTTCAGAATGGCTTTCACAACATCGAAAACCTGGGCGTGAGTTGAAGCTAAACAGGAGCGGCCTAAGGAACATAGCAACATTGAGTTTGGACTGCACGCATGATGCATGGTCGCGAGAACATGTCGGGTTGAAACAACCCAAATTAAATACTTCACATTTGTGGGCCTGAGGTCGGAAGCATTAACAAACTGCGGAGCAGTGACACAACTGCCACTCCGATTCATGCACAATGCGCTGCAAATGGCCACACAGAAATGCCCAAAAGCAAATCTCTTTCTTGACTGCCGAAAGGTTCACTGAACACCCTCTCGTTTCTTTGCCCAGCAGCTTTCGAGAACGTGTCCAACATATCATCTTCAAGGCTCCTCGAAGCAGGCATGGTAGCTCAATTGCTCAATTGCGAGGACATGTCGCGGACGCTGGGGCTTCAAGTAATTCCCTTTTTGTTTCATTACAATCTTTGTAGTCTCCAAGTTACGCAAACTTTAATTGTCAGGATATGTCGGGGATGCTGGGGTTGCAAGCAATTCAGAATTCAATCTGCAGCTTGGCCCCGATTCTATCTGCAACACTTCGGGCAAAAGCTCGGGAAATTTAGGTTATTGCCGCGATAACCCCAGTGATACCTTCGCGATACCCTAAAGTTCAAAAGGAAGGCCATGGGTACCCCAACAAGTGAAAGTCGGCTCTTATTTTTGTTTCTATATTCGAAACACCTTAGAACCGCGGGTATGAGCGATACGCGGACCCACACAACATCGACGACAACAGAACAACAACCCCCACTGCTGGAACAACAGATGCGCGCTGCGAACTGCATTCCCCCAGTGTGGACGGCGATCGATGTCACAGAGCCTGCTACAACATCAGACATGCTCTGAGAACTGCATTTCGCCCAGTGTGGACGCTGATCGATGTCACCAAGACGACGACAGCATCGACGACAACAGAACAACAAGCACCATGCAAATGCGCACTGCAATTGCATTCCCCCAGTGTGGCCGCCGATCGATGAGACCCAAACCAAGGCAGCTACAACATCAGGCATGTGCTGATCATTGCATTCCGCCGCATCGATCAGCGCGACGACGACAACGTCGACGACAACAGAACAACAAAGCTGGCATGACAGCCAAGAAACCTACTCCGCTGGAACAACAGATGCGCACTGCGAATGGCATTTCCGCCAGCGTGGCCGCCGATCGATGCCACTAAAACCAAGACCGCCACACATCAGACATGTGCTGAGAACTGCATTCCGCCCCAGCAACCCCTTGTTTTTGTCGGTTTGCCCGAACCAACCATCTCGAAAACCTGAGTTTTATGTTGTGAGGCTACCAGGACTTAGGCTTGGAGCGCTTTTAGGACCGCCGAGGCGTACGCGGGCTTGCTCGCACAAGGCGGTTTTTAGAATGCGCAAATCACAAGACTTCCAGCTGGACATTGAATCTCTCTTTCACTCTTCTGAGGAATCGGGGCGCTAGACAGCAGGCATCTCGATGATGGATGGTGTTCGGCTTCGGGGGGCGAGAGTACGAGTACTTGCGCACCGCAGACATGACCTCACCAAAAAGTCTCTTCATCCAGGAGACCGGAAGCTTCGCTGTTTCTCCATGATTTGGTGGATGTAGGGCACATTGCTGGTCCTTAGCATGGCAGAAAAAAGACAGCGGCAGGGGATCCAACTAGTAAACGACCATGCATTTTCACGACCGCATTGACTGTGCGCATGCACTGGGTCCTGCTAGGACCGCAATCAAAGGTAATTGTATTCTAATCTTATCTAATCGCTCATTTAACTTCGACAGCATGTGGAGCGGGACCACTGGCTGCGCGAATAGACAGACTTCCTACGTGGCTGTTGGATGGCAGCACAGCTCTCCTACAAAACCTCTGCACCTCAACGAACGCAATCCTCGCTTCCCCCTCTGCACACCCAAGTTTTGATCTGGCGAAGGCACTCATGGACGATCTTCTTCACGGCCGACCTTCCATCTGCTGTGTTGCAATAGGACAGTCCACAGGCTGGATGTTACATCAGCGGAGGACTGGCGTGAGTAGGACGGCTCAAACAGGAATCATTGAACTGGTGATTCGTAACCAATCCGGCCGCATGCTGGCATGTTGAAGGAATGCAAGGCCCTGGCAGCAGTCCGGTTGAAGGGACAGGATCGGTGATTTGAAAGGCGACATGTTGTAGAAAAAAAGACAAGCGCTGCCGGCTTCCCTTGTCAGCTAGTACACAGGCGAGCAGCGCTGGTACTGATATGGGAACAAGAAGTGAGGCAAATAGTCTCTATTGTCTATGGTTGCCCCCACAGAAATCCCTGTCCGTGCCTGCCACCTGTGCCGGTAGCGGAAGGATCCATCACGTCAACTCCCGCCTTGGCCAGTGTCTTGAGGTTTGGATTGAGAGTTCTGCATGAGAGGTAATAGGAACGAGAAGAAGACAATCGTGCGGAATACACAAACCATGTCGGTCCCGAGCACCCTTCGCCCAACCTATGTAGCCCCGGAAGCCCGAAAGGATGCGTGCACAATCTTTACAGCAGCCTGCAGTACGCCCCTAAGTCGCTTGGTTTCACGAATACCGCGTCTGCGAATTACAGCCAAACAGTTGCATGGAACTACGTGAATCTCCTTGACTTGCGTCCGCCTTTGGTCACAACAGACGGGCAGGGCCCACATGGAGGCCTGTCCATGTGAAATGAGCGCATAAGCTTGGCATCTTCACCACATGCCGTCTGTAGGTGTTGAACGCAGTTGAATAGTTCCCAGCTTGTTTCCGGAAATATCAGCCGAATCAGCCCACAATTTGGCAGCGCAAACACATCTTTACAGGGTAGCAGGCAAACTGTGGGATGGCTTTGCTGACTGTCGGTACAGCATGCTACGGAAGAAACTTTGGCCAAAGGCATGTTACGAACGGTTGGATCGGTTGCGCGAGCATTGCTGATGGCTATTCATGTCTTCAGCATTCAAGTCTCCTTCTTTCCCTATTGTTGGGGAGGCCTTACGGCTCCTTGTGCCTATGCCAAAACTATGGCTTACGGAAGCTGTGAGTTCCGAAACAAATTTTGCTGAAACTCCTGGATCGGTCCACATTCCATTGGAGGCCGAAGGTCTACATTCTTGCTTCGGCCTTCTGAAATTGCGCCAGCTCGGATAACAAAAGGCTCTTCACAAAGGGCCAAAAGGCCGGGCCCTGCAGCCAGGAAGCGAGGTCGGTGAGTTGGGTCTGCTGGTGGCTCTCGGCCGCCTGACGTGCCGAGGACTTCTCCGTCTCAACCTGGCGCCGGTAACAGCAATTCGTGATCATGGCATTCCCGAATGTGAGCAACAAGTGAGCAACAGCCGATGCAGGTATCGTCCATGAGACCAGTCTCTGTTGCAAAAGTCACAGCGAAGCTGTATGTTCGTAACATTCCGGTTTTCGAGTGCGAACGCCGCCCACCTGTGCTTGGCTGCTTGGACCACAAACTGTACGAGTGCGGATTGCAGCTGCAACCGTGGATGGATCTCAGAATTTCGCGGCCGCAATTTCGTGTGTCTTCTGCAGAGTGTTCCGTTTCCTGTTTGTCGTTCCGGTCGCTTCAAGCATCATCAGGCTTCGGGCGTCGTTGGTTTGCCCGGGCCTCATTTAACATCTTTAGTCTGAGCTTCACGCATGTCGTCTCCTACCAGACCCAAGCCAGCCAGCGCAGAATGATGGGAACAGCCCTTAAGGTCGAAACGAAGGGTACACCGACAGCTGACCGTTCTCGGATGTTGATGCGGTGAGGGATAGCTGGTCGCTTCCAACAGCCAAACCCTTAAAAACTTGAGCTTGGATACTTCTGACAGCAGTGCTGCTTGACTCCCAGCTGAATAAAGAAGCACGACCACCCATGCGTGAGGGTTTGGTACACGATATAGCGTATAACCTCGCTCCCCTCAGATGAGCTTGTAGTTGATGTAAGAATGTTTGCGCTTCCAATGGTTCCGACAATGACCCTTCGCAAGCACACTCGGACCCACACTTTTCACTGCGTCAAGCGGTG
The DNA here is from genome assembly GCA_905231915.1 of Symbiodinium necroappetens. Taxonomy (NCBI): domain Eukaryota; class Dinophyceae; order Suessiales; family Symbiodiniaceae; genus Symbiodinium; species Symbiodinium necroappetens. The sequence continues at coordinate 12,432 of CAJNJA010021864.1, read as the reverse complement.
TCAGGTGCTGTCTTTGCACGAAGGCTGTACGCACTGGATTATGGCAAGCAGATCGGTGGATAGTGCATAATCACTTGTTGGCTTGAGCCAAACGCCGATAGGTTGAGCTGTTCTTACCTCCGCTTAGTGGATGCAATCCACCTAAGCTTCGGTACTCCTTGGTGGGTGAAACCCTCCCAAGGTCATAGGCAAACATGTGGTACCATAGCTCACAGAGAAATTGTGCTAGGCTTCGATGTCTCTTCACACCCCCCATGAGTGATGCCTTCGGCGTTGCTCACCCAGGAAGAGAGACGTAGAAAAGAAAAGATGCACAACGGCGTCTTGGCAAACAGTGCGTACTTCCAGCCTTAATTAGTCTTGCTGTGAGACATGAAAGCGTCAAGTGGGATCCCTAGCTCTGACCAGACTGAAGGAATCACTACCTCGAAGAAAAGCATATGCACGAAAAAGTAGTGCATTGTATCATGTCCACATTCGATCAGGTACGCAATGGAGATGGCAAAGTTCAGGTAGAGCTTCACCCATAGCGTCTGTCTCTGTCCCAACGTCGATCGCCTTGGTATCCCTGATCCCACCATTGATCATACGTTTCCTGGTTTCTGCGCCTGCGTTCCTCACGTGTTGGTGGTTAAGGACATACACACACACACATATATATATATACATACATACACGCAAATATGTACGCTGTATTTTCTTATGTATGTACGTATGTATGTATGCATGTATGTATGTATGCATACATGTGTGTATATATATATATACACACATACTTATGTATACCCAGTGTACCCAGGCGAATTCGCTTTGGCTTTGGCCTTGGGCTTTGCCTTCGCTCGCGCGTCAGCGTAGACCTGATCCGCTTCGGCCGCTTCTGCTGGAGTCACTGCTTGATCAAGGATGCTGCTTTGTCCAGGCGGCAACAAGCTGCCTCCAGGAATATGCTGCAAAGCGTTTCCTTGATAGATGCTGCTTGGTCCTCTCTGTCGAGCTTTGGTCAGTCTTGCAGTGAACTTCGCCTGAAACGGAATCCCCAAGTCAACCATCATTGTCAGGAGCTGTAGAGTACATCCTCCTGGAGTATAGAGTTGGCACAATCCGAAAGGATCAATGCATAACACGTAGTTGGGACCGTTGTTGGCACGCGGTGCTAGCACGGTATATTGACGATACCCTTTGACCTGGCAACGAGCTTTGATAGCAATAAAGCGCAACTGGAGTGCACCATTGGTGTTTCGAGGTCTTGGCCTTCATGCATGTGATTCTCGACCTTGAAGTGTTGCCGATGGTAACCAAGTTGAATGGCTCCACGAACAAGCTGGGAAGCAATCTGGTGGGTTCTAAGACGACTGAGGAGATGATCCCCCGTTGGATCATCATCTTGCCTTCGATTTCTCCCCAAATTCAAGCACTTCTTCATCATCGACCTCTCGAGATACACCTGTTGCGGGGTTGACTTCGGATAGGTGTCCCCAGTCTCCAAGAGCATCATGTCGTTTTCCTTATGCGAATGCCTCCTGGCGGTCTCATACGGCATCTCCAACCATTCCGCATAAGCAGGCCAACTCTTGTACATCAGATGTATGATCAAGTAAGCCATGTACTTCGCATAGCCGGGAGATGGATCGATGAGATGTGCGGGTTCCAGGTGACTGAAAATCGGCACCGTGAGCCCCTGTTGAAAGTGTGCAAGGTCTTGGTCCATGTGGAGATCCGCGTCGAATAAAAGTACCGGTTGTCGTGATTGCACCTCTTGTGCTAGTTCTGGTCCCACTTCTCCTTCTTCGTCGATGTCGATTTCCATTTCAGGTTCAGCGACTGTGTGCGCATCATCGTTGCCCATGTCGGCATCACCATCGTTGTCGACCTCTGGTTGTGGTTCCTCTTCCATTGGCTCATCGTCGTTTTCCACAGGAATGGCATCCGCTACTTCCCGGGCACGAGCGATCTCTTCTCGAGGAATCTCCATGGGAGCATCGGCGTGACTTTCGATTCGTTGATGTTTCCTGTGAGACACCAACACCGAGAAGCACAATGCACATCTCGACAAGCAAGAAGGAGTGTTGCTGAGGCACCATGGGCAGATTCGGAATCTGAGGTTTCGGTCCCTGCTTGTTCTTGCTTCCCTGGGAGGTGGCGAGTGAATGATCAGGAAATTAACCGCATCGACAAAGATGTCCTCGTACGCATTCCAATCCACTTCGTTCCAGTCTGCACCGTAGTACTCGGATAGCCTTGAAACAATGTCCGCTTTCATGCCATCATGTGGTCCACTTGGCACTCCACAGAGTATTTCCAAAAGCCTTTCGAGGTTGCGATAGGAGCGCATCTCCTTCGCTGCTCGTGTCAGTGCTTGTTCGAAATCTGTGCATATCTCGTCTTCCAGTTCGTAGTCGAGAATCTTCTCCACTTCCTGGTAGCCGCCTGATTGATCGTTTCCAGGAATGCACAACCACATTTCTTTCACCAGGTGGAACGGCACGGTTCTGTCGCACTTAATGGCTCCACTTTCTGTCACCCTGCCTCCTTCTCTGATGAGATCGATGATTGGAATGTACAGAGTCACCATAGGTGTCCTCTGGTCCGTTCCTGATCTGCTGCGAGTCACTTTGTTCCTCGAATCCCAAGGTGGGAACACTCCCCCGTAGCTGTGCAGTCTTCCAGAAGTCCTGCGTTGCCCAATCATGTCACTGCCCGTTTTGATGCCTTCAGTCATGATCGTGTTCAGGTTGTAGTGCTCAGTAGCGTGGTACGCCCCTTGAATTTGGTTCAGAAGCGTAAGTGATGCTGACAATGCAAACTTTGAAGGATCGACCTCCATGACGGTAGATCTGGAGCGTGTGTGTCTCGACGATGCTCTGATGGCCCAAGGTTTGACCCAGTTGGCAGTCTGCTCGAGATGTTCTGGCCTCAGATATTGCGTCTCTTGGTTGCACCGAAGCTCTTGATACTGCGTTTTCATCCTGTGCGAAAACGCCGGTTCTCCAGCAATCACACCTTCTGGATTTGGGCTTGGTGCCAACCTGACTCCCAAGAATTGTAAGCGAAGCTTTCTGTCACCACCTCTGTAGTTGATGTAGTTCCCGTCAATGAGGAGCTGTAATCTTCGCTGTAATTTCGCTGCAGTTCTCGTTTGCGAGCAGTGTTGTCAGTTCTCACCCGATGTTTCGATCATGGTGAGTCCAAAGAAGCTCATAGGACAACAGTCATTCCAAATTCACCCATCCACCTTCCTCGCATCGAATGGTCGTAATCGGTGAACGACATGCACGATCCAAGAAGATCGCCCGGTCCTCACGTCCAATGTGGTGCCTGAGATCCTTCTAGGAGGTGGCGGGCACACACGGCGCCCTGTGAAAACATGTAATTTCAGGATTTCTGCTAAGGAATGGGGGGTGGGGGGGGAGGGGGGGTGGTGGGGGGGGGGGCTTGACAGCGTCCGTGCGTCGCAGCACTTGATAGCGTTCCTGGGTCGCAGCATATCGTCTCGAGTGGACATTTGTGAGCCGCGATGGTGGCTGGCACTGACGCTCTCAGCCGTCATCATTCTGCGGCTAGCGTCAGTGTCGTTGCCGGCAGAGCTGGGTGGCTTCGCGTCGTTTCCGGTCGAGGAGCACGAGTCCTTCTTTGAGTGCTCACAGGTCCTGCTCAGGGAGTCCACGTTTCAGTGGGTGTGGCGGTACAACAATCGCACACGCACGCCGGCTGACCTGCTGCGCAGCTTGGTAAGGCTCTTTGAATGACAAGACCTCCAGTTCTGGAAAACATGATGCAGAGCCTCATGATAATGACCATGATGACGGTCATCCTGATGATGGTGAACATACTTAAGACGATAAAAAAAACTGTTAATGACGGTGTTACTGATTATGACAATGATGATGATGATGATGGTGATGATGACGGTGCTAATAATGTTGGTGCTGGTGCTGATGATAATGATGATGTTGATGATGATGACGACGATGATGCTGCTGATGATGACGCTAATTAGTCATAAAAATGCAGTAGTTCCCGTAACTTCCTATAAACCTGTTTTTGTAAAAATCGTACTGGCACCACAGTTCCGCGCATTTTTTAAGTTCAAATGTAACGGGGCGCCTCATGCGCCCGTACCCTTCTGGAACTGCGTCGTGGCTGCTAAGACCCATCTCCGAGATGTTCTCACCGCACACGTAGTTGTAATCCCCTCTTCTGCGATGCACAGCGCTGGATAAGACCCTTCCATTGTCATACCGTACAATGAACATTCCTTCTGGACGATGAAGTTCCCCTTGCCTTGGCCGTGCTTTTACCTTTGGCCTTCTGCCGGATGAAGCGAAACTTTCCACATCCATATTGTCGTTGGATCCTGACGCTCTCTCTCCACGAGGTGGTCGAGGAGCCGGAGAAGAACCTGGGAATGTCAACGTATCTGGGTGTGCCTCGATCGCTTTCTTGATGTGGTCAAATGCCGATGTAATCTGTTGTCGCAATTGATCATCAGCACGGCAATCTGCGAACACATGATCGGGACTTCCACACAGTATGCAGTATGCATAGCTTTCCTGCTGTGTTCTCATTCACCCAAATATCTCCGTTGAACAACATACCAAGGGCATCCCCTGCTTTGGCTTTCACGGCATTGTTGAGGTCTTGTGGCGCTACGGCGATTTCCTCCTCCTCGTCCGGTTGACCATCAGGTTCCATTGCTTCTTCTGGGACAAGCCGAGGTACTTCCCCACCCTGTGAAGATTCAAGAAGTGTGTCTTCCGACGCGCGCCTCATTTCCAATTACCCCCAGAGTGGGTTCGGCGGATGTGGGTACGGCTATGAAACGAGTCGTTGGCAGAGCTTTGAGGATCTCCTGCACTTCCTTTTCGATCTCGGGATCTGCCTTCGCCGGTTTTCCCTTTCTAGGAGTTCTTGATGTAATGGGTGCAATGCTTTCTCTGGCAGAATACCTGACGAAGCATCTTTCCAACCCATTAATGCAAGCGTTGATGGTATCGACGTCCCCCCATCGATCGAACAATCCAGGCCATCGGAGCGCCAATGTAAGAAGGCCAAATACATCTCCCAGCAACTCTTCGTGTGGGTTTTCGTTCCCTCTGAACAGCTCGACTCTTTCTTGAGGAGATAGTAGTGTCTTGATGAAACCAGCATACGCAGCATTTCCAGCATCGAAGTAAGCAATGTAGCAAAGGTTTCCTGATTGATCATACGCCCGATCCCATGTTAGCTGTTTGGCTTTTCCCCACACAGGAAAGTCCAACGCATGCTCAGGGGTGCATCTTATCCCTTCATATGAAGAGACGACCTTCCCCACCGATTTGTAGACGAGTGGACAGCATCTGCGAAGGAACTCCATCAGATCGTCGGCTGGTTCATGATCTTGCAGGTCATTGACGTAGATGTGATATGCACAAGCGAGCGCGTACATCTCGGATTCCCGAAGTTCCGCATGGGTCTTGATCTTGTAGAACGAGGTATAGTGGGCATGTTTGAAAGCACATCCAACGCATCGATCTGGATAGGAACTTGAAGGAGAAAATCCGTATCGTCCCGGCAGAATCTTGACTCTGCTTTCTGATTTTCACAACCAGGGCAGAAGAAAACTTTGCCGTCCTTCCCAGATGCGAGCAAAGCTGAAACATTGTACTCGTCGATCATGAACCAATACTGTTCCGGACAATACGCTGGTTCTGCCTCGAAATTTTGCCATATCCTACCAGAACGCCTGACATTGTCATTGCGTCTAGACTCCTCCTCCATGGTTCGTAATCTGTCCGAAGGTATCCAGTCGCGTGAGTTCATGGTGGATGCAAAACAAAGTTGCGTGTTGTCCGACCAGATTTGATTGAATCGAGGAATGTCAATCGCCTTGCAATGTAGCAATGTTTGACATTTCTTCAGAACCTCTGGATCCATGTAGCACGCAGCAATCATCTTCTCGCCAAATAACTGCTTCTCGTAGATCGCGAACGCTCTGAAGTGATGGTAGTGAGGATCGTTGTTGGCAACCGGTTCGGTGCTGATGACGTGGGTTCCATACTCTGCTTGGTGTAGCGAACTGACCAATTTGCACCAAAATGATGAACCACGCAGCCCCGAAGTCGAAGCTCCATGGCAACGAATGAACATGCCCTTGCATATCCATGGAAATTTTCACGTTGTCGTAATGTTGGATGCGCGCAAGCATAGAATCGCTTGTCGTGGTTGATCATCACAATGGGCGGTCTCGGCACGAGAGCAATGATCTCCTTTATGGTGTCGATGTAGACAAGTCTCAGAGTTTCTTCCATGTCGCTATTTAAAAGCGTCCATGGATTCCTCACTCATTGGAATATTCATGTTCTCGAATACGATCGCTTGAAGGCATAGATGAATATGAACCGTTGTCGTGGATCGTTGATCCTCGCTGAGAGCCTCTATTTTCTGCTTCAGAAGTTTGAAGACACCGATTGTGCTTTCATAATCCACGGGCCTGTACGAGCCTGGAGCCAATTTGGTCAGGTTGTACCACCCTTTCCCATGTAGAGCTTCGGACAAGGAAAACACAGTCTGCTTGTTCTTGGCGTACATCTCAAAATCTGAAGCTGAGAAAGTGCTTTGTGCTCGTATATGCGTAGCATCAGCTTTACCTCCCATCGCCAAAATGTTCCTGATCTCGGCTGCTGCTCGTACCACTTGCTCGCTGAGTCGTCACATCCGTGTCCGAACTCGCAGCGGTGTTGTTTCCGTCGTTCTTCAAGTCATCTTCACTCCTCACAAGTGCGGCAACTGTAAGCATAGCTGGTGAAGGCAAGTGCTCACATGTCCCAATGCTGCACCCGTGATACATCCGAGCACACATTTGAAGCCATTTTGATGTACTCATCTTGACGTATATCTGTACAGATAGTCTGCCTTCTCCGTTCTGAGTCACTGACTGCAAACGTCCCAGGTATGTAACCACTCTTCTCACGTAATGTTCGATAGGCACAGTTCCGTCTTCCTGACTTGGCTTGTACTTCGGAGTCTCATCATATGCAAAAGGGTAAATGTCAGGGTCGCTCAACGTGTGAACGAGCTTTACCCTGCAATGTCGCATGTCCTCCTTCATGAAGTCGTAGGTATACTCGACAGCGCCATCAGGAATAGGAACTTCGATCCAATCGGTTTCAAGTTTCAACGCTGCGTTCTTGCTCTGGTTGCGGCGGCGGTGCTGCTGATGCCGATGCCGGTTGACTGCCCGAAGGGCTCGTCTGATCCGGTCTTGCATCTGTCCTTGCTCGCTTGGGTCCATGACTCGCGTTGCCTTCGGCATCGGCTCCACTGGAATAGCGTCAGAGCCCCAAGGATTTCCACCCCATACGTCACTCATGTCGGCCGCTGGATGTAGAGGACCTTGAGGGATGCGTGAAGTTTGCGTTGTTCGTTGAAGCTCCACAACAACTCGTCCCGAACTGTATGCCCACGGAGGATGCTGACCGAGGTTCGGCAAGTAACAATTGTCACCAGAAATCAATGCATCAGGGCGAGCGTTCGGATTCCCTCGGAGAAGATCATTGATGGTGTCCTCCCATTGATTCGATGCGTTACGCTTCTTAGCACATTCGCTGCTGTAGCCGGACTCAACGTACATCTGATTCCATGATAGTGGTAGGCAGCTTTCGACCAGCTGTCATCCCCCAGATGTTTGAGAATCATGGAACTTGGCCACAAGCTGACTGATGTACTCCTTTGCGGTCAAACCAAGGTCCACTCGAGGAGCTGATGTCCATTGAATCAACCAGTCCGCGCCAAAATCCTCAGTGTACCGGAGATATGATCGTAGCAGATTGATAGCACCAATTAAGGTAAGCCTGAAAGTAACTTGCTGCGAAAGCCAATGGTTCATCAATCGAGCTTTCGAGCGGCTTGCAAGCCAATACAGCAATGTCGAATACATCGACATACTTGGGCCTCTCCTCCCCATGATTTCAACTCACTCTCTCTTGAAAGCTCCACGGACTGTTCTGTAATGTTTCATCTTGGCACGAATGCATGCCTCGCAATAGGGATTCCGGTAACGATGCGTACACAGATGTGCAAGAGTCTTTGCTTCCGCTTTCAAGGTTCCAACTTTTGCTTTGCGCGTTGGTGCCCCTTCTCCTTCAACTTCAATCTCTCTCTCTCGTCATCATCTTCATGTTCTCGCTCGTCTTCTTCATCTGGAAGATCAGGAGGTCTTCCGGCCTCGTCTGCTGGTACGTCTTCCACGGGTACTTCATCAGGTATTTCGTCCGGAGAATATCCCTCGGCGAAGTCGTCGGGATCTCCTGCCTCACCTGGTGCTGCATTCACAGTGGCGGCAACAGCATTCAACGCCTTCTCGGAATCTTCCTCCTTGACCTTGTCCAATATGGATTTGATCGTAGCCGCCATCTCGTCGTCATGCGCAACAGACTTCTGACTTCCTGCTCGCACGTAAGGAATGTCACCGTTGACAAACAATGAGATGCGCTTTCCATCCGGGTTGATCATGAAAGGATTGCCACCGGGTGGCCAAACGAATCCATACCCTTGCTTCATGCATCGCTTTCCCACGGAGAGTACTGATGGCGTGTCGTCAAGGACATACGCATTGATTGGTTCCGTAAATGACTCAGTCTGAAGGTTGGATATCAAATCCGTGTTGCTAACGCCATTCACTGTCTGAAACGAAATAGCTTCCTCACTCACCAATGTCTCCAGACCATGCTTCTCAACTTTGCGCTGAGAAATCAAGTCATGACCACATCCAGTATCCATGAGAAACTTGATCTTTGACCGTCTCCACGTCGGTTGCACCATGCATGTGACGATACTGAACTTCTTGACCTTCTTGCTCTCCTCTGGACCAACGTCATACTCATGCAACTCGTCTTCACCATCGTAGAAGATGGTTTCTCTGACTCTGTTGGATCCTGGTACTTGAACATATACATGCCGATCACCAGGTTTGTCATCCTGTACCATGTCACTCATCATCTGCGCCTTCAACCTTGCTTTGTGCATAGAGAAACCCAACTCGTTCATCCTGTTGTCACTTTCGAAGCGGTCTTTGATGTTCACCTTGACAATCTTGTCACCTCGATCCTTGTAGGACCGTCGTGGCTTTGTCGACTGGAAACGAACGACATCAGCGACCTGCACTCTTTTCTTTTCTTTGGGTTTGGTGGACGCAGTCCTCCCAATCCGTTCTTTGGTGGACGCAGTCCTCCCAATCGGTTCATCGTCAGTGGAGCAATCTGAGTCAGCGTTGCTGTCCAGAGATGAGCACTCCGAGACGTCATCATCATAGATGCTGTTTCGCTTCTGAATTGCTGGAGCTAAGGGATTCCATGCTCTGCATAGTCGAATGGCTGGAGCTGCAGGAATGGCTTTCGCTTTCCCCTTTGGCTTTGGCCTAGCTTCCGCTTTAGCCGTTGCCTCTGCCTTAGCCTTGGCCTTTGGCTTTCCTTCGGCTGGCGTTGCAGGGTCATTGTGCTTGTACGGGCATCTGTCCCGATTGCAGACTCCACTGTTTTGTACTGATAACAGCTTCTCTCCTTGCCCAACGGATGGACTTCTTGAAGTCGTGCGTCGAGGATCTGGAGATGTACCTCGGCCCCGTTCAGGAGTCTTCTTTGAGTGGCTGTATGGGCACTTATCCCCATTCCTGCATTCACCGCTTTCAGAAAAGAAGAATCTGCATCGTATGTGCTTCATTTTCGCTTTGGCATCGACCGATTCGGATCTGTCTCTGTCCTTCCCTTTGCCTTTTCCCTTTCCAGCCTTCGCTTTTGCGTGGGCTTTGGCCTTGCTTTGTGGAAGTACAGGTGCAGCCTTCTCGTGTTTCGGCGGCTTCGTCGGCTTCTTAGGAGCAGGAGTCGCAGCTTCTGTTCCTTTTGCTTTCGCAGCCATTGCCGACAATGGGTCTTTGCCTTGTATCATCTGCTGTAATCCAACTTGGGTCTGTTTCAACATCTTCTGTTCGCGTTGTCTCTGAATACAACGGTCCATGATATGCAATAAAGTCTTGTAAGATCTCTTCGGGTCGTCGTAGGTAAGCATGTCGTAATGGACGGTCAGTTCCAGCTTAAGAGCCGGTGATTCCTTGATCTTGGAGTGTAATGTATCACGCAATGTACTCAAGCGTGACCACCATGTCCAACCGATCTCTCGTTCTGAAACTTTCGTACATCATCGCAATGATTTGCCTGCCCGTGATCAGTTTCGAATCTTTCCGGACATACCGATTCGCCATACGGTTCACATCCAGATAGAGGTCCATGGCAGCATCGTCGGCCGATTTGAGCATAGCTGTCATAGCAACGCCCAATTTCACGTCGATGCTCTTGAACTTGAGGCGCCCCGACTCATTCAAACCTTCAATGTCTGGATCTGGCCTGAATGCCGGGTTTATCCAGCTGATCCACTCCTCGTGATTGGGATTTGCGCACGCGCTCAGCATATTGGCAATGCAATGAGACATCCAGCTGTCAAGATGAGTAACCTTAGGGAACGGAGGAACAATGACTTCGTCAGCCTCCCTTCTGGATATCTTGACCTCTGTAACGTCATGGACTCCACATCGGTTGGGTCCTCGGACGGCGGTCCCGGAGGATCACCTCCTCTTCGTCCACTGCTGTGCGATGGTGACCCATGAGGATCTCCACCTTTGCCACCACCAGGCCCACTCGGTCCAAGGTTAGTCGGAGACTCCGAAGGTGTGACTCCTTCTTCTTCACCTTCATCGTTACCATCACCTTGATGTTGCTCCTGTTGGCAATACTCAGCGGTATGCTTCCAATATTCACGATCACCTCGCAATCTGTCTTCTGTTTCTTTGGCAAGTCGTAACTCTGAACGAAGTTCATCCATGCGCACTTGCTGTTCGGACTCCATTTCTAACCATCGTTCTTCTCCCCTTATTTGACTCGAAGACGATTGTGTAGCTGGATCACGACGAAATAGGTTATGATCATGCCCTTGTTCCGCATCCGCATTCCTCACGTCCTCTTCGATCAAATGTGCGATCAATTTGCTGGTGCCGTTGTCGCCGCTCTCCTTGAACATGTTCTTGGATGAACGCGACATAGATGACGACGGCATCGATGGCCTCCACATACCTTGCGCCTTGAGAAGATCTTGAAGCTGAGCGCTGCGGAACGCGTTCGCTCGTTCTGAATGTTGGACATTCACGTTCCCAACACCGTAACCTCCACTTGCAAGATACGTTCGGAATTGAGATGAGTCCTGGGCCGAATCTGCACTCGATGGCAACGATGGCAACGATGGACCACTTCGATGATCCAGTTAACATCTTGTACGATTGCCTGAGCATCTGGTTGAATATCGGATGTCACCTTACTTCTACTCATGACTTCGGAGTGTAGGAGAACTGAGCTCGGGGGATCGCACTTCACTTCCTGCTGGGAAGGAAAGACCCTTCTGACTACCCTGGCTATGTACATACTCCCATCCTGCGTCAGAAGTCTTGGAAGACAAAGACATGCTCGAAGATTGTTGTGATGCCAAGTGGGGTTGTCGTCGATCGATCTCGATTTCCTGTCTCCATGCTTGTTGACTGCGTGCTTGAAACTCTTCCTGTTGTTTCAGTCGGCGACGAAGTTCACCCACTTCACTGTGAAGAGCTGACGGCGACAATCCACCCTCGTTCACTGTGGTCGTCTCCATCTGTCGCAATCTCATCACGGTTTCTGACTTGGCGAATTCTTCACGATCCAATCGATTTCGAAGTACTCCAAATCTGACATCCTCTTGTTCGCTTCATCCCCTAGCGCACTCTCTTCGTTCCTCATCAGGCCCATCTGTTCCTTCATGATTGCCACCGCAGATAAATTCTGTGATGCTTCCATCTTGAACTGAAGGGTTTCGTGAGCTTTCTGATTGAGTTCGTTCACGAGTCTCTGGTACCATCGCCAATTGTTGCCCTTCTCCTTGTACTTGATGCTCAATGTTGGTGAATGTCTGAGCAGCATCGTTCCGGAGTTGCCCCAATTCTTGATGTAGGGACATAGCCAATTCCTCGTCTCGTAGATGCTGGGCGTGACTGGCTTCCTCAATTCTCTCAATACCATGGACATGATCTTCGAGCGAATTCTTGTGTACTCGATTCACATGTTCCACTGCAGTGCGTAGCAAATCACGTTGACGTTCAAGTTCTTCAATCCTCAGCGTCGATCCTTGATCTTCCTGAACCATCTCGTTCATCTTGGCAAGTAAACCCATGGTTATTTCTTCGTGACGATGAATATCCTCTTGATGAGCAATCTTCATCTTATCCTCCGCATTCATCAATTGCTCGATGAGCTGCTGGTTCGTCGATTGAGACTGACCGATCAGGTTCAACACTGGGAGATTGCCTAGCAATCCTCGCTGATTCTGACCTCGTATCGCCCTGTCCAATGCAGCATCGGCCGTGTCGCCCTCGAAGAGGTT